>JAOXNO010000008.1:4617333-4742978 GCA_028565335.1 Limnodromus scolopaceus
GAGCATCCGCCCCGGGCCCCGCCGCTTTGAGGAGAGAGGGGGGCCGCCGAGTGCCCGTCCCATCTGGTGCCCATCCAACTCTTCCTCCTTCCCCTTGGCTTCTTCTTTTCCCAATGAGCTCCAGCGGGCTGGGGGAGGAGCGGGGGAAGGAGCAAACTTTGCCCCTGAGCTGCCGCCGCTGCCAGCCCTCCGGACCGTGAGTGCCTACGGTGGGCACCCGCCCCGTCCTCCTGGCAGCGCCAGCCTGCTCTCCGCCTGCTGCAGCCTGCCTCGCCCTTGCTTTCCTCCTCTAAATTTCGCACAGTACGATGTAGGGGGGCTTGTCGTTATTATTTTTTTTATTTATTTCTCACCGAAGATGGTTTAATTTTTTTATATTTCTATTATTTATTAATCCCTCCCAACCGTAAACCTGCCTAGCCTTCGGCCAGCTGGGCCAGAGCATAAAGCCTGGGACTGCACCTGGGGCAATGAGTCCTGCACTGAAGAAGCCTCCTAGAGGGATGTGCCGGGGCCGCGCAACAGAGTAGATCCAAGCCCCGAAGCTCACACCACCAGTTACCCCCTCTCCCCCAGCCCCTGCGCCCGCCTTTTCTGCACCCCATCCCCTTGAAGCCTGGGATCAGAGCCTGCCCTGCGCTCCGGAGACCTTTGCCGGGGTGAACAGCCCGGAGCCCGAGGAAAGACGGGGCGGCCGTGCTAGATGCATGGGGGAGGGCTCCGGTTAATGCAAGTTCTGGGCTCCTGCAGGGACCCCGACAACTGTCAGCAGCAGCAGCGACTCGGGGCCTCCTCCTCTGCTTCCTCAGCGATGCTTTTCCACAGTCTGTCCGGCGCGGAGATGCACGGGGTCATCGACGAGATGGATCGGAGAACCAAAAGCGAAGCACCGGCCATCAGCTCGGCTATAGACAGGGGAGAGACCGAAACGGTAGGAGGCGAAGGAATGGGAGAATCGTTCAACCCCCTAAACATAATAACCCCCTCAAAGATAGAGCTTTTCCCTTAAAATAACAGATCGGGGGGAATCGTATGCAAAATGCTAAATCAGAAGGAAATTAAGCATAAGGGCACCCCAAAAGATTAAATAAAACCGTGGGGAAAGGCATGAAACTGTTAATTATTAATAATATGCATAGTAATAGTAACGCTTGGGTGCAATGAACGGTACTGCTCTTGCGAGAAAACAGAAAGATAGACCAGCCTTTTGGTAGCGTCCAAGAACTCCTTCCCTTCCCCCAGCCTGTCCGGCCTTCCAAAGTTTTTAGGAAGAGGCAAAGTATGCTTTCAGACAGATAACGGTTTGGCACAGCGAATTTTTTGTCTGCAGAATGGAAACACAAACACCAAAGAATCCAGTTCTGTGTTATTTTTCAGGTAGGACGTCTACGCTGAGGTAGTGATTATAACATTTATAAACAAAAAAACCAAACTCGAACGCCTTTAAATAACTATTTTTTTTAAATAATTGTAATATATTTGAACATTGGGTTTGCGAACATGGCAAGCAGATCTAGAAAATATGTTTCAGGGAAACGGATGGATGCAAATTTTTATAACTTTACCCCTTTTTATCGGATGTCTGCTGATGCATAATACTTGTATATTAATACGTTCAGATAATTAAAATATGCATCCTTTTAACCGGAGTTAAGCTAGCAAAGTTGAAGAGATTTCTGAACTGTATTAACTGATTCAACAGTTTATGTGTACTACTTTTTTGTTGAGAAATTATAATTCTGAAGGGAAATGATCCCGTATTTTGGTTAAGTGCTGTCTTCTAAGCTGATACGGGCATATGCAAGAAACATATCTGTTCTTGGTTTTTAAATCTTCATCACTGTGTGTTATTTCTCTTAATGTCATGTAGAAATTTACTTAAAGGTGACAGTGAGAGTATTTAATCCTGAAATACTGGCTGGAAAACAACCTTTATACTATGAGGGTGGAACGTGATTTCTAATCTAAACGGTTTTGGTTTTCTTTGGAAAAGTTAGTATTTCTCCGTACAACTAAACAGTATCAAATGACCTTTCCTGGAATAAATATTGTGGTATGATACCTTTCTATATCTATATATAACGTATATGCATACACATGTGTATATAATAAATAGTGGCATAGAATACTGGATCTTTAAGTACCATTTCTGGATCTCAGAATATTTTTGTTACCAGAAAAGCAAAGCAGAAAAATCGTATTTAATTTAAAGTGGATTTACAAGAAACTACTTTGGTTATAAAACGTTTCCTAATCAGAGTTCAGTTAATGCCTTAAAGAAATAAGCTATCAGTGGACTTGTGTGGGTAACATACCAGCGTAGTGCCACGATTTTATTTATGTGTAGTTCTGAGGGTGGGAATGGTGTAGTGCAAACAGTAGTGCTCATGGCGATGGGATTTTGTGCTCTCTGCAAGCACTGGATGAAAGTAATCAGTCGAGCAAATGCTGAAAAAATAGCTTCATTTTCTCTCCATTCTTCCCTATTAGCTGTCTTTTCTTTTTGCTTTGCGCAAGGACTTAAGGCTCTAAAGGAGGTAAAAGTAAACAAACAACTTCTTACACCCCCCCTCCAACCCCCCCCGAATCAAAATAAACTGCGTGTTTGTCACATCTGTAAAAAATGTTTGGGGTTCTCTGGCAGAAGGACAAACCTGCAGCGTGCTTTTGTGCAGAGTGGGTGATAGTAAGTTTGGAAGGAAGTGGACAGCAGCGCATTGCGAGGTCTGCCACAGCCCCTGCTCCGCTCCCAGCCTCCGCTCCTCAGTGCTGGCTTAAGGTGCCCGCTAAAATAAATCAGCGTGCTTAAACGGTTTCCGATATTTTTCTCTCTTTCTTTTTTGGTAGAAGTTGACAGAATATGTATGTATTTGTTTTTTGCAGGGTTTCGATTGGATTGCGATTTGACACTAAACTATTAAATTATATAGGGGTTACATTTAGTTTTATTGCTTCCAAGTTTATCCCAGCATAATCTAAAGTGCTCTGTTGTTTTTTCCCCGCTTTTTTTTTTTCCTACACGTTTCCCACTATTTCGTTTTCCTGATAAAACATTCTGCGCCTCGAACTTCGTGATTCTCGTCTCCTGCGCGGTTTTATTTACTGATCCCTTTAGTGCTTTGGGTCAGAGCAGATTTGGATCCGTGGTGTTAGGAACCAGCTTGCAGAGAGAGCTGTGGCTGGAGCACTGTGACTGCTGGGGGTTTGATCGTAATTCACTCGGAATTTTATAGCTAGGAAAATACACACACAGACACGCTCCACATACACGCACTCACAGAGCATTAACTATGCAGACACTCTCAGTATATCCATAATAATAAATTTTAAAACTAACTATCTGCGATTTGCCCTACTCTGTGATTATTGCGCCTGTTTATTGAACAGCATCTTTTCTTGCTCTGGGTCTGGAAAGCCCACAAAAAAAAAAAAAAAAGAAAGAAAAGAAAAAGAAAAAAAGCCCGGGTCTGATCCGGACACCTTCCCTAAAACCCAGAGTGTTCCTCCTGTTGTCTCACCTTCCTCCCCCGCGCCTCCCGGGAAGGTGGGATGCTGCGGGACCCTGGGGACCCGCCTTCCCGGGCGCAGGAGGCAGGTCGGGGCGCCGGGCTCGGACCCCCCGCTCCGCTCCTCTCTCTGCTCCGCGCCCGCCGAGCCCCTGCGCGGAGAGGAGAAGCCCGGCCCCGGCCAGGCAGGGGGAGGGGGGAGCCCAGCAGCGCGCAAGAGTTTCTCCCTCTCGCTAACGGTCTGTAATTGTTTTCCCCCAGCAGACCATGCCTTCCATCAGCAGTGACCGGGCTGCCCTGTGCGCCGGCTGCGGGGGGAAAATCTCCGACCGTTATTACCTCCTGGCTGTGGATAAACAGTGGCACATGCGCTGCCTGAAGTGCTGTGAATGTAAACTCAACCTGGAGTCCGAGCTCACCTGCTTCAGCAAGGACGGCAGCATTTACTGCAAGGAGGATTACTACAGGTACAGCTGCCACCAGCCTGGGAGGGGGGGGGACCCGCACACCGCCCCCCGCGCTGAGCAACCCCGTCCTGAAGAGACTGCGGAGGGGACCCGTGGGCACGCGGTCCCCGTGGGACAGGCTGTGGGCTCCTCAAACCTCCCACTGGAGAGGGAGACTCATGGTGGGGGTGGGCCTCGTGTTCTCGTGAGGGGGGACACAGCTCACCCCCAGCCTGCTTGCGGATACGGGGGGCTTCAAGCAGGCGTCCCCTGCCCAGCCTTCCTGGGCTTCGAAGGGAAAAGTAATGGCCAAGGGGAGCTGAGCGTGTTTCCTGCCCTGAACGCGCAGGGCACGGCAGGGACCGGCACCCTCACCCTTGGCCAGGGCTCGCCTTACCCGCCCGTGTCCCTTTGCAGGGCCGCGGGGTCGGGCTGAGCCCGGGACACGCTGTCAGCCCGGCCGCGGTGCCTCCTGCCGGGGCCCGGGCCCTCCTTCCGCCCCGAGGAAGTTTGCGGGACGGGAGCCGGTGCGTCTTCCTGGTGGGAGCTGGCGGGGCGGGAGCCGCGCCGCGAGGTGGGAAGCGGGACGGTGGCCCCCGGGGTCCCAGCCCGTGGTGCCCGCCCCGTCTGCGGGCAGCGCCCGGGGAGCCAAGCCGCTCCTCGCCGGCTTTGTGCCACCGCCCCGGGGCCCGCATCCCCTCTCCCTCTGCCGCCCCCCCGGGCGGACCCGTCGAAGGGAGGGAGGGCGGGGGGGATGCGCCTCTCACCGTCTCCTCTGGCCGTTCTGTTTTGCAGGAGGTTTTCGGTGCAGAGATGTGCGAGATGTCACCTGGGGATTTCTGCCTCCGAGATGGTCATGAGGGCCAGGGATTTGGTATATCACTTAAACTGCTTCACTTGCACCACTTGCAACAAGATGCTGACCACCGGCGATCACTTTGGCATGAAGGACAATCTGGTGTACTGCCGCCTCCATTTCGAGACTCTCATCCAGGGGGAGTACCAGGTGCATTTCAATCACTCGGATGTAGCCGCTGGGAAGGGCCCGGCATTGGGAGCGGGCTCTGCCAATACTTTGGGACTGCCTTATTACAACGGCGTGGGGACTGTCCAGAAGGGGAGACCCAGGAAAAGGAAGAGCCCAGGGCCTGGGGCAGATCTGGCAGCCTACAACGCAGGTAAGAGACCCCCATCTTCCCCCAGAACCATTCAAATGGTTTGTTTCTGTTCGCCTCCAAAGGGGGATTTCCGTTTATTTTAGCTTAAACCGTTAATAATAGTTTAGCTGCAGCATAATTATTGAGATCAAGTGCTGTCAAACTGCAATTACAGAAGCTAATATGTTAGCATTTTTCACTTCAGCTGGAAATAAAATGTTTTGAAGCAAGGTCATCTGGTTAAGGAGGGGGAGAAGGGGGAGTGTAGCCTGAAATAAAATCTGGAAACCAGAGATTGTAAGTTAGCACTTCAGAGAGCTGTGAATTTTCTTTAGTAGCTACACTCAAAGGCTGCTGATGGGTGAATTCTTCTGCCCTTGTCCTGAGCTCTTGCACCTCAGAGCTTTGGAAGGAAAGAGAGAGGGAGGAAGTAAGAAAGTGGCTCTTTCCCAAGGACCTGCAGTGGGAGGGGGATGGGGGTGCGGGAATGGGGGTGCGGGGCTGGGGGTGCCCGCGGAGCCCGGGCAGGGCTGCAGGTGTCTGCAGGCAGCCTCGGGGCTGCTCGTACAGCGACAAGTTCGGCTGGACTTTTGTTCGTCAGATGTGACTCAGAAGAGTCGGGAAACTCTCAGCATCCCCTTCCTAAACTCTGGCTGCCCCAGCCCTGCCTCCTAACCCTCCTAACCCTCCTAACTCCTTCCCAGCAGCGGGAAGAGAGGGAGCAAACCTGGCAGCAGCCACCAGCCTGCAGTCCCCGCAGAAACTCTGTCTCCCGGGCTCTCTGCATGGAGCTGCAACTTTCTGATGTGCTTCCTCGTTTAACCTCCCCACCGCCGCACAACTGTAATGTTGCAGGCAAGGGAATTCGAGCAGTCTCCTGCCCCTCTCTCCTTTCCCCCCCTTGCTCCCCCCGCCGCCAGTCTCTGCTTCCCCCCTTCCCCTCGCTCTTCTCCGTCCCACCAGACCGGCTGTGATCACCGGGTCTCCCGGCGCTGCTCCTTGAGTGCAACAGGAAAAAGTGTTTGGACGAAAGGAAAATTCTTAGATCTTGATTTTTATTAGAAGAATTCAAGGCGGAGGTGGGGTTTACTTCAGGCCCGAGCTCCCTGAGCCCAGCGCTCAGCCGGGGGTCCCGTTAGACCCCGGGGAGGACCCTCGTTTGCCTCCTCCCTTGTGCTGCTTCACCAGCGTCCGCGCTTCCCCGCTGTTTCGAGCGTGTTTTTCTTTTTTAGTCTACGAGCTTCAGACGTGTCCCGTAGCGCGTAGATTTGCCTTCAACGTTTGGTTGGTTTTTTTTTGGTTTTTTTTTTTTTGGGTTTTTTTTTTTTGTTTGTTTTTTTTTTTTTTCCGGTTAGGTAAAGGCCAAGTTCGCTGCGGTTTGTCCGGAGTCGCGGCTCCGCGCTGCGGCCGGGGGAGACCGGGGGGAAGCGCGGTGCTGGTGGGGGCTCGGGCTGCCCGGGGGATCCCCAAGTACCCAGGGCTTCGGGTGCGGGGGAGGCCCCCGCGCCGGGAGGGTGAGGCTGCGGGTGTTTTGTGCCTAAAGACAGAGTAACGATAGCGACGAAACTGAGAGGTTTGCACTGAAAATGGCAGGGAGAAAAGGCGCATCTCTAACTGGCAAACGCACCTCGGGAAGAAAATTGCCAGCTATTGTTGGTTTAACTAATTGCTGAATAATTTGGAAATAGTGCAAAAATCAGTAGTAGTCCCAGTGGTGAAGGTTGATGAAAGGTGTATGTAGCGTTCTCCCGAGTAACAGCTGAGCTTTAAAACATACATAAAATATGCAGCTTGCCCGTTTAAAAACGTCTCCTTTTCGGAGGGATTAGATTTTAATAGTCCTTCCGCTGTCTCTCTGCGCAGGGCAGATGTTCGGATTCAAAGGACCTGTAAACCGAACCAGCGGCATCTGTCCTGGATGGGAGCGCAGCCTGAGACGGCCTCGCTGCTCCCTGACTCCCTAAATAAACCGTCTTTCACTGTATTTTTTAAGAATTCGTTTTAAAAACAATTGCCCTCCGATTTCTTTCTCTTTTAATTTCTGTTTAGAACCTGCAACCGAAGCTTAAGAGATCTTCCTTGAGGAACCTTTGGCTTCTTTGCTTAAACTATTTATCCACTTAACTATTTACTAAACCAATAATCGATTAATTTATACGATAATAAGTGCCATTGATCTTGGAAATCAGACTAGGTTGCCCGTTGATGTAAAATTCCACAAACTAACAAATTATTGCAAAGCCTTCAATTTTGTGCCTTTTAAAGGGAAACCGTTTAAAAGTGTGACAGTTTCTTTCTTTATTTTTAATGGAACTTCTCGTTTCCTTATCAGAAATGCTCTAGAAATGCATAAAATTGTCCTCTGAGGGGATTTGTTGCTGGTAATTTGTGTAAAATACTTTGTGTAAATAAACCTACAACCAGAGTTGGTGGGAAAGGGGGCACCCGTAAATTTAGGCAGAGTTGAGACTGGAATTATTTCGTAAATTGCAGCAAATATTCATCTGCAACAGGAATTGGACCGACTTTTTTTTTTTTTTTTCCTACTTAAACGAGACTCCGTTTGCTCGGGGATGATGGGTTTTAGATGTGGATAGAGCCTGACAAGTGGAAAATAGCTTAGAAGGATGCTGAAACTTCAAAAAGATTTCTTTTTCTTTCTTTTCTTTTTTTTTTTTTTTTAGTGTGTTCCTGTGATCATAATTTCTTCTTTCACTTGTTGGAATGGAGTTTGATGGGTTTTTTTAGGTCAGTAAATCAATGGCTGAAAGCTTGCTGAACACAGAAGCACCTGTAAAGAATTCTGAATACTCCCTTTGTGAATTAGACCCCAAACCTCCCACAGCCTGCTATATTTTATTCATTTGTATCTAGTCCGTCTTTAATATAGAGACACTAAAATAATCCTCCAAAACGCCAGACGTGCTGCGCAGACGTGAGGCACGACGACCTGGGAAAATACCCAGGATCTGTGAAAAGAGCGTAGATATTAGGAAATATTTCCTTCCGTTAGTAGAAGGAAGACACATAGTGTTTCAGTAAGACGGTGATTAAACCCTAGGCTGGATGCGGACCCTCGGCGGGCGGGGACCGGGGGCTGGGGGCGTGGGGCGGATTTTGGGGCTGCGGAGGCGGCGGCCCCGCTCCCCGGCCCGGCGGCCCCGGCCGCTCCGTCCCTCCAGCCCCGGCCCGGCTCGGGGAGGCGTCGGGGCCCTTGCGAGGGACTCTCCCTCCCGACGGGCTTTGGCACAAGTTTGGGTGTTGGGTTTTTCTTTTTTTTTTTTTTTCCTGACAAAAATGTGCAAAGCCTGGAAAGTTTTGGAGAGCGAATTTCTCTTTCTCCCCTCATTTCCCCTGGGACTGAAATCTCAGAACAAGCTCCCTGTGACTCCAGAGCGAGCGATCAGGAGTCGCAGCTTAAACCCGGGTGTCTCTCAGCAATTTCCCCAGAAAAATCAGAGTTCCCTCCTTTCTCCCCTCCTCCCGTTTCTCCCCTTCCTCCCCCCCCGCGCCGTGATCACCTCTCGGGTCCCCCCGGGCGCGGTGCATCTGGCCCCTCCCCGGGGAGCGGGGCCGGGGCTGGGGTCGGGGCTGGGGCGGGCGGAGGGGCTGGGGTCGGGGCAGGGGCAAGGAGCCGGCACTGCTCGGTCGCCAAAGGGCGAGCGGGGCCCCGAAGGCGCTCCCTCGGGCCGGGGTGTCCCTCGGGAAGAGCACGGCGGGGCGAGCCCCGCGGGGAGGGGAGCGGAGCCCGCTCCGGCCCCGCCGCCAGCCGCGTCCCCCGGCCCGGCGGGCAGCGAGGAGCCCGGCTCGGCCGGGGCTGCCCGGGTTAATCGCGGCGCTCAGGGAATTACCGCGCACTCGCACCGGCTATTCAGTGCCATTCAATTGGCTTAATTGAGGGGAAAACCCTTCCGCGGCTGGCTCCTCCCGCACCGCCCGGTGCCCGCCGAGGCCCCGCTCCGGACCCTTTGTTCTCCCGCCCGCCGCAGCCCCGGCCCGGCCGCTCTCCCTCCCCGGAGGCACCGCGGCCGCGGGGGGAGCCCGTCCCTCCGGCAGCCCCGGGAGGCAGCGGGACACGCAGCCCTTTTGTCCCAGGCGGCTGAGGAAGGCCGGAGGAAAGCGGGTCTCTAATCCCAGCTCTCCTCTCCCGTGGCCTTGCGATGCTCAGCCTGGAACACGGCCGCTCCTTAACACGGGCTTTATCTTCCTGCAAACACCTCTTGAAATTTCCAGGTTGAGGCGGTGCTTTCTGTGGCTGTTGTCCGAAGGCTTGGCAGAGGTCCCCTTCTCTCGGCGCTGCCAGGCGCCTCAGGGGCAGCGAGGGGTACCTTGCCTGCTCCATGTGCCACAGCTTCACCCCTTTTAATCCCAGCTGTGGTAAGGAGTTCAGGCATCTGCCTTCTCCAAGTGTCTCCTCCTTCCACCGGGGAGAAAAACTCTCTATCTGTTCCTGTCCCAAGTACCATTCAGAGGGCTCTGTATCACTTTCGTCCTCTTCAAGGATGTGGGTACCATGAAGTCCTTTACACACTCTTGCCAAACAACACCTAAGGCTGCACCCCTGGCTAGTCTAGTTAATCACAAGTTCCCTCTCCAGGCAGCAGAAGGTTAAAACACCCCCTTGACTCTCTTATTACAGAAGGAAAAGGGTATATATTCCTGAGCCACTGAACGTGGAGAGCTGATGCATGCACCAAATGTGTCTCTTGTTTCATTATTCTTTCAAAATCGGGATTAGTTTGCTTTCTTTTTGGGCAATTTAATATGCCAAACACAAGCTACTAAAAACAAAAGTTCCCCCAAAGGAAATTCCTCTTTCCCATCTTCTTCATGGGCCATATACTTAGTGACCTACTGACTACTAAGCACATGCTTTGCCCCAAATCCCGACATGTGGGGGCATCCGGCAATCTGAGCGTGAAACAGTTCTCCCAAGTTTTCTTCTTTAAACAGTGTTTGTTACAAAAATAACAGCACATCCTGCTTTACACGCTTGTTGCTGTTTATAGAGACGGTATTGTGCATTCTTCTGCAGAGGATATTTTGCTCACCAATATAAAAATATAATGTTTTAATCTTACTTTCTAGTGATCCTCTCTGTGGACATCACCATCTTGTGGCCAACTGGACGTTTGTGTGGTGGTGCTAATGGAGGAGGCTGTAAGAGCTGGTCACTGGTGGGACCAGCCGAAGGACAGGAGGGCAATGGCCCGGATGTAGGGACTTGGGGAAAGGCACAAGGGCCTTAGAAATGTTCTAGGGTCAAAAAAAGAGGCTTGGCACCACTTCAGACTTTTTTTTATCACAGAATAGGAATGAAACATTAGTTAATTTAAGATTCCTCTTTTTGACTGGAATTTTACCAATCATGTTTCTGCACTCCCAGCAGGAGCCCCAGCTACTGCAATTGAACGGAAATCTTATGTACGGAGAGTTCAGCAATTCCTTTGGGAGATGCACAGGGACACCACGAAAGAACAGGGAAGAAGCGCCTGAAAAACAGAGGGTTGCGTGAGGAGCATGTTCAGAATTAGTCTGATGCCATGATGCCTTTTGCAGAAACTCCTCAGCTCTTAAAACCCACCCATGCTTCCACCCTTGGCCCGTCCTGTATCCCTCTGCCTGCAACGCCCATAGACATTTCAGATTCTGTGAGAGAAGCGCATAAAATTAGACCTAATATAATAGACTTTTGAAGATGGTGCCAAGCACCACAACCAAATGCGAGAGGGCAATTGGCACTAACCGGGGATATTTATGTCGTATCAGGTGATGCCAGGGGGTACCCAAACCACTTGCGCAAGGCAATGAACAGGAGACACCCTTGTACACTGTCAAAAACTGTTCTGTAACTTTCTTAATGAAAAAGGACAGCAGTTTGCCAGTCTCAAATGGTACCTATTTACCGTCATTTTAAGAATATATTTATTTAGTAGATGAGGAAGTAAAATTGGGAGAAATTCAAAGAGTAAATTGTTTATTGTCCTATCAAGGCTTGCTGAAAAGCTGATATCCTCATTCCATTCTGGGAGGACTTAGAATCTTTTTTATTTCCATGGATCCTGAAGGTGTCTCATTGTCTATGGAACAGGTTAAAATCCAACTACTTGCACCCCCAGGATTTGTTTTGTTGCATATTAACATGAACAGACCTCAGTCTTTCAGAGAGTTTGATGCATTTCCTCCTAAAGTCTCTGTCTTGTTTCTGGAAGGGTTTGAAAGCATTTAAGATAATACACAGCGATCTTTTCCATTACTAGTATCTAAAATTCTGTGAGTAAATTTTAAAACCAAGCAGTGCTTGGTTTTACATTTCCATAGTAGAATTTGCTGTGAGCAATATAGCTTCAGTTATTCACCCCAGTATTCTTTACGTCAGGAAGTGCAGCTGTGAAGGGGACCGGAGCACATGGGATGACCCCACTTTGCAAATAGATCTCAGTTCTTAAACCAGAAAAAAGATGTTACTACCTTCCATCCAGCTCCGTTAATACTGCATTTTACTACCTCCTTTTAAGCGTCTTAAACCTTTTAAGTTCAGGTGCTTCCAGTCTTTCCACACCACAAGAAAACAAGCAGAAATGCTGCTTATTGCTAGAATTTGGCACAAGATACTTAAGTCTGGAAAGGATTTATACACATGTAGGCACATGCACGCACACACGCACACATAAATACACATTTATATATACAGTACAACTTTGCTGAGCTGTTTTTTAAATTATAGGAGCACAGAAACACACAGAAAAGTTTGAGGCTTCGGACACTTGCTACATATCTATTAAACAAACATGTTTTTGACCTTCAAGCTGAATTTTTGCAACCCTTGCTCTATATTGTGCCATATCTTTTTGGAAGTTTTTGAAAAGCTAAACTTTGCAAAGCAGCTACTGTACATGCTGTAAAACTGCTCTTCACAGAACCTGTATGCATTTTCACTTATGAGTACGTGCATTCTATGTATATTCCTTTAAACTGTTTTTAATGCATGCCTTTCAGAACTGGTGTGTTTTCAATGGGGCTGAAAGCCTGTGATGGATGGCATGAATTTAAAGAAAGACTATAAAGATATACGTGTCTACGAGATGTACTCAATTGTAATGAGCCAGCAATAATGGGCAATTGAAACAAATCTGTTTACGTGTTTAAGAAATTCACCAATAATTCTCAATTTAAAATACATTTTTTTCTCATTTTTTGCATGCAGCATAGAACAGAAACAGTAGTGATTTTTCATTGCTTTTAACATAAAACTTACAGGAAACTAAAAGGAAATTGTAGATATTGGAACAAAAAAAGTAAATTAATAACAGTTTGTCAGAGCTGATTTTCAGTTATATCCCGGATTTTTTTGGTGGATTTAAGCTCAGTCCTTAACGTTATTTTAAGAGTTGTTCCGTGGTTTACTGTATGCACAAATAAATGAAAAACTACTTTTGGTCTATGCGATTATTTTGTTTGGCATTCAGCATTTAATACTACTTGATAGTTATTACAACCTTGCTCATAGTCCTCCTTTACAGGCTCTACTTTTGATTTATGCAAATGTATCAATCAGTGTCATTCAGTGATTTCAAAAGGATGTAACAATTGATCATTCAAACTAGTATTTGCAAATACTTTTTTAAAGAAGGAAATATAAACATACAAATAATGAAAAAGATATTCCGCATTTGGCATGCCAGTGATACATCACATTAACAGCTTTATTTCTTTAGCTACTCAAATTATAGTCATAATTTGCTGTCTGGTACCCACAAACTTTATTTCTTTTATGGTGTTTCATTTAATGGTCTCTCTTGTACTCTGCAGGGTTAGTTTGATGGAGGAAATAATTATAATTTTAACTGGTCTGTTCCATCGAGATTTAAGTGAGCTGTATTGTACAGCTTTCTTTGTACGTTACAATGCAATTTATAGTGATACAAAGTACATTAAAACACTTTACAGAGTTGAGGACAGCTACTGTCCTACAGGCAGAGAGTGGGGGAGAGGCTGTGGAGATGGAGGGAAGAAAAAGGGAAACAGGCCTGACATTTTAAAAGCCATAAAGAGGCAGGTGAGGGTCCTTGCAGGCTGGTTATTGTGAGGGAAAAATAGAAGATGCAGAAATGGAGGGGAAGGCAAGTAGGATTTGTACTCGTACAATACGTGCCGTGGTATGTTATTTTAATTGCTGCACTCAGATGAACTGCAAACAATGTTGGTCACAGAGCAATAGATTTACACGCCTTTTCCTCTTGTTGCCTTAAGCTTTAAGTTGCAATGAAAATGATGGCGACCACCTGGATAGAGACCAGCAATACCCCAGCAATCAAAAAACAAAGCGTATGAGGACATCATTCAAACACCACCAGTTGCGGACAATGAAGTCATACTTTGCTATTAACCACAATCCTGATGCCAAGGACTTGAAACAGCTAGCTCAGAAAACCGGCCTGACCAAAAGGGTTCTTCAGGTAAGAAGAGCAGTCTTTTGTCTCGAAAAGTAAATAAAAGATCAATTTTATATTTGAAATGCCATGCATTTTGCGGATCTTTTCTTCTTAACTTTTCATACTTTCTGTGAGACTCCAGTTAAGTCCTAGGAAGTACGAGAAAAGTTATTTCTTTTCAGTTTCCCAAGAGCAGATCACTTGGGCTCTAATTTTTAATGAGAGTTGTGAAGGGCCCTGTTTGTTTTCCTGTAGTTAGTTAATTCTGCTGCATGTTTTAGCTTCCAACCTGCTGTAGAAAAAGTGGATTATTTTAGTTAGTGTGTTCAGTGTAAATAGAGAGCTCTTAATTTAGAAATGGCTATGAATGTTTACATTTCTAGGAAATTAATCAGTGGTCTGGATTTATCTTATCAGAATAAGGAGGGTATCTTTTCTTTCATAAATGAAGTGGACATAAATTTGATTTTTCAAAGATTGTTTTTTTATTCATAGTTTAGTAACTTAGAATGAAAGGAAGCAGGCTTTTAAAAGTACTTTTTCTCTGAAAGCTGGATTTTTCTTGCTTCAAGGATATACACTCCGTTTGAACTATTATGGGAAGCAAAGGTGAGAATATTAGTTGATTCAGCTCTGGTTTAATTCATAGTTCTGATTCAAGAAATCCATTTTAGTGGGCACTTACCCAAATAACTGTACCTGGAGATAAATTTGGGCTTCTAGGAACCCTGGTGTTCCAGGATCTATTGCTGAAAGGTTTAAATGGGTCTTAATTGTAGAAAAATGTTTTTTGGGCTTCATAGAGATAGACTCCTGGGAACGTGTTGTGGGCAGCTCTCGCAAATTCATAGGCAAGTGGAGGGAGGTAGAAAAAATATTGAGAAAAACTGAATTCACCAGAGAGATTTTGGACCTTACAGTGTTAATACCTAACAGAAGAGGGAATAAAGGTTTTGTAGGCTTCCTAGTAAAAACTACTAATGAAAAACCGTATGTAATTACTTCCCTTGGCCATGTCCTCCATAGCTGGATTTTTTGTTTTTATGAGGCTGATTTGTGGTGGTGGAACAAATCCCTCCAGTATAACTACTGTACATCCTAACACTTGATGTGATGTCTCTCATAGCAGCTCTCCTTCACCCATGCACATGGGCAAAATAATTTACTGCATTTGTCTATCCTTATTTTGACACTTCTCCTTTATTTTACCCTCCGAGTTTACACTTCAGTAATATCTATTCTGTCCATTACAGTGCACTCACACCCGCATCATCAGAGAAATTTCACAGTGTATTAAGAAATGAGATCGGTGTCTAGAAAGTGTCTTTCTCTTGATCATCTTTCTGTTCTGTCTCCTGACTCCACACCAACTTCGACTTCCATCTTTCTCTTCTCTTTTCATCTAATGGGTCTTTCCTTCCTTCTTTTTACCAGGTTATTGTCTGTTTCTTCTTTCTTTCCTTTTCAGAATGTATTTTCTTGTCTCCAAAATTGGGCTCCATGTCTCCATTACACTTCAGTTCCTCTTCTGTTTTCTTCATCATTTCTGTTAATTCTTCTTCTTGTTAATTCTTTTGAGCCAGAAAGGTTGGCATTCCGTCTGTGTCATTTATTGAACATGAAGTAATCCAGTGACACTATTGATCTAAACAAGCATCATTAGTATTACTGTCTTACACACCAAAGGCAGGTGGACTCCCAGACGTATGTGCACACTTGCCAGTAGTAGGAAATCTTCTGCAATCCCCGTGTGGATATTAGGCATGTTTGTAAGCTCTTGTATTTTCTGTATGTTCAGATCTCAGTTCAGCTGATGCAGGATTGTGGCTCTTAGTTTATTGTCAATAGAATATATTTTAATAGAAAACACAAGGCAGCAGATCAGGAGAATGAGATTCTCTTGCTCTGAAACCAGCGTACTTCCTAAACATACATAGAGTTCCTAGTGATTTAGGAAACAGTGATAGTGCCCTTACTATATAGACAGTCCCACATAACGTGGAGGGGGCTTTGTTTGCAGATGAGCAGAGAATTTGACCATATTCCTAATGATCTGTGGTATCGGATTTGGAAGACCTGACTTCTGTCTTTGCTTTATATACAATTAGTCATCAGCTCCACATGTCCAGGAGTGGAATGGCTCGGAAATGTAACACACTGCTTCCTAAATTACATTTCCTTCAGTAGCTTTGTAATGCAGGCTATTTTCTGTAAGCAGCCACATTAGAATCACAGTAAACCTATTTATATTTTTAACCCCTGTTTTTATCTATTTTCATTCCAATTTAGCTTTGTATTTGCAATTTAGTTCATATACTTCTTGTACTGCAGTAGAGGAACACAAGCCCATTATTGTAAGCTATCATTCATAATTAAAGTGACCAGCTAATTGTGAGCTAACTAACTGGCAAAAATATTCCTCTTTTGGGAATTGATCTTTCTTTTTGTGAGTTTGGAAAGGGAAGGTGGAAGGAGACAGCCCTAAGAAGACACGATTTGCTATCTCTAGGTATATAGCTCTTCTCTCCCCAGGAGTCTGGAATATAATTTTCCATGGCAAAAGCAGTTCAGGAACATAAAACATATTTTTCAGTGTGTGTCTTGTACACTGCTTATTCTTTCTTGACTCACTCCCCAGTAAAGTTGCTATGAAAACCCTACAAAGGTTACTGCACGCATTTGGACTTTGCTAGTTCAGTCTCCAGTAGCCAACAAGCATGAATATTTTCACAACCACACGTGGGTCCCCTGCACTACCCTTCGGTGAAGATTTGCAGACTCTTTACTGAGCCTCTGTTTGTAAAATACTCCCTAGTTCCCCTTTAGCTTGTGTTTACTTGATACAACAGAGTAATCAGAACGTGTGCGCGATGAGTGAACGTAGTTTGCGTTGTGGTGTGACATCCTCTACCTTTTTGTTTCTCCACTTACTAGTTAAATTTACTAGTAAAATTCAGTAAATGTAAATGTCTCCAGGTAACTGTGTGAATGAGCAAAATTGTGTTTAAAAATTGTTTTCTAGCACAAACTATTCATATAACTAATATAGAACAGTTGCAACAATGGAGGCGTTACAAACAAGAAAATAAAGTTACCTGAGGTGATTAGATATCTCATTCACTGCGGTGAATCCTTGACAATACTTAGTGCATTTATTTCCAGTGCTTCCCAAGCATATGGAGACGTTATTTTCTTCCTATCACTGAAGAGATAGTATAATATTTTAACCACAGTAAATATTGTTCTGCCTAACGGCTGAGTTGTCCAGCTACAGGCATCCAACCCCACTAACCAGAGTGTGGGAGCATCAGCGGTGGGTCTCGCAGCTGCTTTTATTGTTCAGTGAGAGTTTTGGTCCATATCTTCCCCTTTGATTTGAAATAGCTCAGCCTTACAATGATACAGTTGGACAGAAAAGCACTAAATACTTCCCAATGATTTTGTTTATTCCTCAGTACTGAAGACCAGACTCCTAATTGTGTAATTGATGTGAGACAAGTCCTTCTGGAACAATTCTTTCAGTTATGTATGTTTGGGTTGTTATTTCTTTACTTTACTGACCTAACGGCTACAGGTGCAGGGCCTGAATGGCCAAACGAGCCCACAGCGCTACCGCCCTTACGCCCGGGCAGCCCTCGGTCCCCAGCTCTTACACGCTACTTTGCACAGCGATAAGTAACAACGCGGGGCATTAGAGAAGGGCTCCTACACTCCTACAACTCCAAACCCAGCAGTTTTAATTATTTCACTACTCTTCAGCATGAAGTCTTTGCTGAATACTTTCCTATCTTAAGTGCATAGCAGAATTATCATTATTGTGATAGTTATTTTCTATTATCCTTTTCTATCATAAGACAAGGTATTTTCAGAATTTCAGTTAACACATATGTAGACGCCTTTTCAGTAATAACATGAATATTTGTATTGAACAATTTTAAAGAGCTTTATAACCATTAGCTGGGTAACCTCGACAACATCTCAGTGAGGAAGAAAGTGAAAGTAGTCATATTATCTCTATTTTTGAATAATACATAGGAGATTATGGAATATTTTATATGTTTAACATGAATTACCACTATTAAAGAGAGAATGAACCATCTTATATGTGCGGCTTCTGAAAGCAGCATGAGTGGTCATTGGTAAGGGCATCTGAGCACAGGTTTTTGTATTTAATGGCAGATAAAGGGGAATACATAAACACCAATAATCCTGCTCACTTTTCTTTACGTACTCCATGTTTCGATTCACAAGCAGAAGGAATACCATAGAGTCTCTCGCCCTACTGAGGTTAAGGAGCAGTTGGACTTTTAGGAACAATGTAAACGAACAAAATAGTTATGGTGCCTCCTACAGTTTTACACACTTTAAGCAAGAAAACAGATTTGGGAATAGGAGTGGAAATGTTACTCATATTTGGGGCTACAGCATGTATAAATATGTATATTTTAATGAACATAAGTGTGAAATTACGCAGAAGTATGTGCACATGCACCTGGACTAGTAGTTTTGTCTGTCTTGTTTCAATTACTACACAGCCACAGTACACATACGTATCAACAGTGACAGTCTCTAAACGTTCCTTTCACCTTCATCCCTATTATCCTTTTTACAATTGCTAGAAGGTATACTAAAAAAATAAAACCCAAATTACTTTGTGGGACAAATATAAATTGTCTCTTAACAAAAAGTAAAAAATCCCATAATTTGTCTGGTTTTGACCACATCACTGTCCTTTAACAGGTTTGCTGCTATAATGGCCAATGTTATAAAATCATGTGTGCATTTTCTCCACTGCTAGTTTAGGAGAAGCTTTTTGTTTTCTTGTAAATAAAACTGATAAATAGTCTTTAAACTAAGTGTTTTAACAAAGGGAATGCCAACACAAACTGTTTCAAAATACTGAGCTTTCAGAAACAAGGACCTGTAGGGATGTGATTTATGCATGGCCCATGAACGCAGCTCCTGTGGCCACTGCTAGAATTTGTGCCTGAGGATTATTTCATCGTGGCATTCCCTAGAGAGAGTGTGAGAGAGAGGATGTGCACCTTAAGGACCCTTGGCTGGGGGAGAAAGCTTTCCAGAGAAGGAGTAAGAGTGCGCAACAGGGGGAATTCGAGGCTGGAGCATCCATAGGTGAGAAGAAAACCAGTCAGAGGAAAAGCGGCTGAGACCTGTTCATCAGCTCTAACTGCGGCTGGGAGTGCAAAGAGAACACGGATCCTATGGCAGGGGCCGTGCCGTTTCAGAGGCAGAGGTCAGAATCTCTGTACAGGTTGGTGTGGCCTCGTGAGCTCCACACACTCAGTTTCACAGAGGAGAAATCCGACAGAGATACTGTTTGGCTCCGCAGAGCCTTTCACTCGCTCGGTTCCTTCCTCTGACAGATGGAGGGATGTTGAGGCTCATGGCATCTGGAATGGAAAGACTATTCCTTACAGCAGGCCAACACGAGGACAGCAGGATCAGCACTCAGTCCCTTGTAAAGAATGTAACAATGACAGAAGGCCGCCTGATAAATAAGCACCTTGAAATTTCTGCTAGTTTGTAGTAGTAAAATTAGCTGCTATTGACATATATCAGGTTGAACGTGGATTTTTAACAGCATTTTCAAATCTAGTCAAAGTAATATGCTGTACCTAGGTTTCATGCAAGTTTCACAAATATGTTTTATTTTATCTAATTTCAAATAGGTCAGAAAAATATTTTAGATTTAAACAAATCTTGCAGACAGTGAAGAGCATTATTAACATGGACCTAAACACTGAAATTTAACTGAGAAAGACAAAGTTGTAGCTTTTGTCCTTCACTCATAGATAATAATCAAGCAATGCAAGAAGTAGCAATCTCGGAAAAAATTCTGGATATAATTTCTACTGAAATGACAGCTTTTAATGCAATGTGGGTATTTAATACCATTCAAGCCTCTCTTCCTGACATCATTCCAGTACTGAAAACAGTAGAAAAAGGAGACTGGCATAGGCGAAGGGAGCTGCAGCATTTGAGAAAGAAGAGTAAAGAAGAGGGAGATTCCTTTTAGCAAAGCGAGAGCACTGCCCACACCGGGACACGGGAAGGTTCCTGGGAGAGCTCTTGGGGCCCACAGAAAGGCAAGGGGCTGTGACTGTGTCACCTGCTGCTTACGGTGGGAGATGGACGAGGGTGCCAAAACTCATTATTTTATGTTCATCAGATGCTTGATGTTTGCCTCGTCCAGACAAATACTTCTGGGATTGAGGGCAATCGAGGATTCGTGTGGGCTGCCAAATATCGAAGCATCTTCATGCATAGCCTGCAGAGAGAGTCTCCCCTCCTGTCCCAGGCAGACTGTTCAGACAGGATTGCAGGAGAGGGAAGGAGGAATGCTCTGCAGGTGTGCAGAGGACACTTCTTATGACTGGGGCTACTTTTCTAACATGTTACCAGTAAAAACATCTTCCACAATTCAAGTGTTGGTGAATTTGTGAGTATGCTTTTGCTTTTTTTAAACACTGCAGCTCTTTAAATGCTACCCTGTTATATTAAATTATTTCAGGTTTGGTTTCAAAATGCTCGAGCCAAATTCAGACGGAACCTCTTACGTCAAGAAAACACAGGGGTGGATAAGACTTCAGACTCAACACTCCAAGCAGGGACCCCATCAGGTCCTGCCTCAGAAATATCCAATGCCTCCATGAGTCCATCCAGCACTCCCACTACTTTAACGGACTTGACTAATCCTACTATGCCTACTGTGACATCTGTCTTGACGTCAGTGCCCGGAAGTCTTGAGGTTCATGAATCTCGAAGTCCTTCACAGACAACTCTTACAAATCTTTTCTGATGACTCTTTCTTAATAATTTCTTTAAAAAAGAAATTATTCTTAGTTGAAATTCCAAGTGTATTTTAATAGAGGCTTTGAGCAACTGACTAACCACAATTAGGATCTCTCCTAAAAAACAGAAGGAAATGTAGTGTTCTGGTATGACGGAGTATGGACTGAAGAATAACTTGGAAGATCTATTGCAACACAACATTTGTGTAACTGTACAGTTTTGTGGACTGAGCAAGGGAAACAGCAATTAATTTAAGTTGGCTAAAGCTTCTGTATTTTCAAAGACTGCCATGTGCCTTATATACTGTTTTATCTACATACTTTGGATTCCATGTCCACTTCTCTCTTTTTCTCTCTGTATATTTATGACCAGGGCAAAAATGTTAAGAGTTTGTTACTTTGAATAGTCCTAAGCCTTTCATTGGTTGCTTTGTTGTTTTAGAATTTTAAGGTCGAAGTCTGTTCGAATACCAGAATTTGTAAAATCTAACCAGTAATAAAACCACTTATGGAAACTACTTGGTAATGGCTGCAGTTACATTAACATTAGCGTCACAATCAAGATAGGCTGATTGTATTTAAAAGGATTAGAAAACTGCACTTCAACCACAGTATCTGCCTACGATAAACTCTAAGTATGATGTATACATTCCTCCTGTTCCTGAAGTGAATATGGGTGAGCAATCCAGCTTGTACAACAGTCTAGGTATCCTCCTTAGAGAGAAATAAATAACTGTTAGTTGCAGGTAGAAGTTATCAGATATTGTTAAAATTCAAACAGAAAAACTATACTTAATTTTGCTGCATGGGAGAAACTTGACTTCAGCCAGCATTTATGGAAACAATCTTGCTTTTGTGCAAGAGGTGGCTGGTCCCATTCCATGGAGCAGGCGAGGGGGATATCTGGCAGCTGGGTGGCCACAACCGAGCCCTGACAGAGGTGGGCACCGGGCGATATTCTCCCTAGGAAAAAGACAGAAGTATTTCAGGTTATTTTACAACACTGGTGGACAAAGTTAAGGCAAAATTATGTTTTATAAAATCACAGCCTTACATTTTTTGTAATGCTTTGAAGGAATAAAAAGCCAAGGAAGACTATGATATTATTGATACTAATAAAAGTGGTTATTCCTTTAAGGATCCTGGACCTTTCAAACAACTCCTTCTCCCCCTCAAATCTGTGCAGGATATAGCTCATGTTTTGAGTTTTTTTCCTATTGTTTTTGAAGACACTTTTCTGTAATTAAAGAAATACCTCAGCAAAGTTTAAATAAGTATAAGAACGAGTATACATTACGCTGTTTGCCCAGTAGTTTTATAGATTTTGAGTGGTACATAAGATGCATATGGTTGTTCCTTTTCAAACCTGTTACAATCAGTTTATTTCAGTCAAAGGTTAGGTTGTATGGGGCTAGTTCTCTAAAAATAATCCCTCATTCCCATTGGATCAAAATTGCTAAAGGATTGTTCCAAATAAACGGCAAGAAAGGTGCCAAGATTTGTGTTCTTTGCCCTTTCCCCTGCACTGAAGATGCTTTAGTAGGCCAGACTCTTTGGTAACAAGGTTTTGGTTTTAGAAGTGCTACATTTATTCAGCTTTCTCAGCTGAAAATTTGCCATTCTTGTTCAGGCCAAATTCCTGTCGAGATCAGTGAGAGATCTCAGAGCATGAGAACTGTGGGATAGAAATGCTGACATAATTAGGTCATTTATTAACCTTTTTTACACTTCAGCTTAAAAAGCCCCACAGGTGAGTTATCTGAAAAGCAAGGTAGTCCTAAAAAACCCATAACTAGCTGAGACCTGTGGAAGGGATTATGTTCTGGTCACCAACACCAATAGGCTAGTGTGGCTCATTGAGTTTATGCACAATGATGAAACGTTAAAAAAGATAATTTGGGTTGAATTCATAACTGTTACAGGTTTGTCCAAGATATTTTTCCTCATGATATAAATGTCTAATAAGGAAATTGTGCTGGTTAGTGGACTGCAGAAGAGAACATATCCGCCTTTCAAAGATATTCAGACACAGAGATTCTGCTGTATGTAATGTTTTGTTCGTTGTCAATTACCTTGGAGATTTTATTTTTTTTACATGCCTAAGCTGGATCTTTTCTTAATTTAAAAGGCAATGTTGGTCCACTGTTAAATGGATACAGTCCGTAATTAAAACCCCTGTGTATTGACCTGTAAACAGTTTTAAAAAACTGAATCCTGAATTCTTAAGTGTTACAGCAAATGTAGCAGATAACATTTCAAATGGTTCTTTAAAATTGCAGTGCTATTATTTGTGATCCTGTATTTTAACTACCTGAATCCACACGGATGGAAATACCTTTCAAATCAACTCTCAATATTGCCTTTTCAAATAACTGACATTTATGAAGGGGAATACTCTCGTGTTAATCTTATCTAAAACCTATAAGAGACAATTAGAAAAATTGTCTGGTTTAATCAAATCAGGGATTTTGCATATAAATAAGAGACAATATTCTATGTAGGGTCTTTATGTAGGTGCATTAGGATTCACTCACTGGCTCCGATGACCTATGTTGTCCCCATGACTGTTTCAATCCTGTGGTATTGTTTGGTTGTTTAGAGCTTGTTGGTTTTGAATGCTGTACATTTTTTTACTACTGCAATCCTAATGTTTCTTCACATACTTGTACAGTTCCACATTTGATGTATTAGTCTGAAATTCTGTTAAAAACATGAACAAAAATGGAAATGATATTTCTTTGGAAGTGTATTTTTACTGTATATCTAATTTGAACTAGTTGAACATACTTCTTTACATTTTGCATGATAGGTGTGTAGTTCATTTTTTAAATATGAAAGAGACTTAAGAGTAACTTAGAATGAGAATATAATGAAACCTATACAAATATGGAAAATACATACAATGATTTGCTACTTTTTGACTCAAGAAACTTTTTGAAATACTTTTTACGTAGTTTATTTAAAATAATGCAGGTATTCTTTGAGTTCATACATACCACAGAATATAAATGGGGATTACACATTAGAACAACTTTCAAGCCACCTTGGGACTCGACAACACACTGGATTTTTCTTGTCAAGCAAAGAAAAAGGATTCTAAGAATGCTGAATAAATATGTTTTGATCTACAGTAGAGAGGCATAGCATTACTGTAAGTGATATGAAATCACAACTTAAAATTCATTGACACTATTAATTACTACATTTTATAAAGCTTATTTTTCATTTAAATTATCTAAGTTTGGGAAGAGAAAACTACGGATCATTATACTAACGAAGAAGCTGAATGCCTGCCCTGGAAACAAAGGTCAATTTATCAAATACATTATGGATGGAGAAAGTGCCTCCAGGATATTTTGATTTCCAAACTGTCTTTTCTTCCTAGCCATTAAAAACCCCAAACATATTTAGAGCACTCTCCTATAACTGTTATTTTTTGTCAGTTGGAAGGTAAAGACTAAACGTAGGCACCCCTAATAATAATCTTCACCTTAAGGAAAAAAAACAACAAAAAAAACCATATCAAAATAACAATCAGGCTTCAGACTTGGGCACGGTGATAGCAAAGACATCCAGGTGACTAAAAGCAGTTCCATGTGTACATGCTTCTGGTCTTCACAGTGACTTAATACCGCTTGGAAGGAAAGATTTTAACTGAAAGTAGGCTAATTGTGACTTTTTTTTTCTACTTCAGAAAGCCAGGGCTAATTACATAACCATTGCTATTTTTTTAAATTAAATTTGCTATAAGTTGCCATTAAAAAGGGTCATAACATCAAATGCAGCATGAACAGATAAGTCTAGACATTTTAAGAAGACTTTTTTTTCCCTTTTCTTTCCATCTTTTTAACCCTGGTTCACAGCTTCTACAGAGTGCATCCTCCAACCAGCTGAACACTTCCCTGGAGTTTTTTCCTACCTCTGGAGGAATTTATTCCTCTGAATAAGGAGGATTTAAACTGTTCCTGGTAGGAATTAATGTATCTGTGGCCAAAATAACGATCTGTAAAATGAACTTCCTATGCATTTCTGAGATCGCTTTGGCCCGCATTGGAAAAGGCTACAGGTGGAGTCTGTGTGTGCGACTCCTCGGGTTCACGTCGGCAGCCGGGGTTTGGACGGGTGTGAAATCCTTGTGCATCCACGTCTCGGTGCACACAATCATGCAGTTGCCAGTTACCTGTGTTTCTGCTTTCCCAGGTTATAATATTGCACCTCCCCCAGTCCTTTTTCTCTTGTCCTGTGAGTTGAGGAGAACTCTGCTTAACCCCATACTTCAAGCAATTCTGTCTGAGTTTGCAGTATCTTTGCTTAAAAAACTAAGTACTGCAAAGCACACGCGTGGCTCACACCCTCCCGTACGTTGCCCTTGGGGCTGGTCGGTGACGATATGTCACTGCCCAGGTAGGCTGTAGGGATCCTGGTCCATTCTCAGTCTAATTATAGAGAAGCAAAGGAATAAATATTAGATTCTTGATCTATAGTGAATAGAAACGTGTTTTAAGAGTATGTTAGGACTGGCAAATCACTATAAAGAGGGAATAAAGAGGGTGTGTTTCTGACAGGCAGGCAGCTGCCGTGGCTCTGAGGACAAGCGCTCAAGTTTTCACTCCCGGGGCGGAGAGACGGTCTGTAGCTCATTGCAGGCTTTAGCTGGGATGCTTAAAGTGATGTGGGAAGTGAAGAATCAAGTTTGACTCTGTCATAACCTTAGGTGAGTTCTCAGTAATTTGTCTGAAAAGTCCCTGGGGGAAAGATGACTGCACCGAACGGCAGAGCGATGCCTTTACAAGAAAATATGCTGCTAATAAGTGTTTACCCCCCCGTTCTGTGGTGCAGCTGCTGGGAGGGCATCTTCATGGTCTGTGTGTGCTTGGTGTGGTAAACTTCCCTGAAAACATTCAGTGAGCAACGTGAACTCCTGGGGAACAGCAGAGAAATTAATAACCTATATTTGCAATTAACTAATAATTTAGAATTGTAATCAATATCCATGTCCCTTTTTGCTAACATTTCTTATTTTGTAAGCCCTGTAGAAAGTTAGTCTTTCAGCATTTGGGGTGTTGCAGAGTCATTTTTAGTTTTTCTTATGGAAGCCAGCATTGGCTTTGTGCCGTGAAGGGCAGTAAGGACTGGGTTGCACCCGTCATCATCTGTTACTGGCCCGAGTTAAAAAAGCATCAGATGTGAAACAATAGCTACAGAAAAGCCCAAATCTTCAGCTGGGTTTAGCTGGACATTTGATCGTTTTACAGGGAGCTTTCGCTCTCGCGTGGAGTGGTGTGCAAGGTCAGACCCGCGCTGTCACCGAGCTGTGCCCAGGTTCTGCCACGGGAACGGGCTCTGGCCGCAGGCGGCAGCGAGCAGAGCCACCCACGAGCAGCGACTTCCCCCACGCAAGGGAGAGAGAACCCGGCTCCAAAATTATTTCCACTGAAGCAGCAAATAGTGAGAGGCCTAACAGAGAGAAATGTATATATCTACCAGTTCTGCTACAACTGTGCTCTCCCTCCTAACCCTTTCTGCTAATTAAACCCGTGTCTCTTCTCACCATTCCGCCCGGTAAAGATGGAGTTGGGCTGGATCAAGGCCATCAACGGCATTTATCAACTTCACAATTTTTTTTTTCCCAAGGACTAGACAGAAAGACAGACCAGGCATTTAATGGATTTCAGATCAGATTAATATAATGTCGGCAGATTTTTCTGGTCTGACAACTGGATCTTTGTAGCAACAAAGGTCAGTAAATATTTCGGGGGTTTTGTTTTGTGCAAAGCACAGTACTTAAAATATGCATCCTGCCGGCAGCAAATTCAGACCTAGCAATATCATTTAGCATGCTAATGCATAACACCATGCAAATTATAATTATTTCCTGAGAATACCACTTCTGTGGAATTTTTTCTTTTGTTAAAAAAAAATCCCTGTAACAGGCCTGGATCTGCACATATATTTACACAGCTTGTTTACATGGCATTGTATCAATTTATTAGATTGTAAAATCCAGCACTTAACAGAAAGTTAAATTTTTGCAGTAACCTCTAGAAAAAAAAGAAATAACTAAGGAGAATTAAAGAAACTATTCTCTCCACTGCGTTGTCTAGCCCAGTACCTATGAAATAAAATAATGGAACGACGAAAACAAGAGGGACACAAATATTTGGAAAGCGTTATGCAATTCTATGACCTGGTTTAATTGACAAATATCAGCAATGACTTTTTCCAGGTGCATGCAGATTACTGGGTAATTAGTGTTAGGAAGCCACAAGGAATTTGCAGCACGGCAAGCACAGAAATAGCCACACATTTTTCTTCCAGTGGCACAGAACTACCCAGGCCGTTATCCATCCACTGCACAGTAATTACTGTGTAATTTAATGTTCCTTGGTTACTGTTCGAAAGCAGTGAGAAGATACTCATGCTTTGGTAATTTAAAGTGTTCCTAGGAATGGGGTTTGCATTTCCATGAGCATATTGGTCCCATAAAGAGTAACTATGCTAAGGAGCTCTAATCCATGTATTATTCGTGTTGGCTCAAACCTTTACTAGACAGCAACAGACAATTTCTTCCCTACACAGTGCTAAAAAACCAGATTCTCCCAGTGGCTCCCCATGTATAGATCTGACAGATCTTACTGGCTCTTCTGAACGACTAAAGGAAGAAATGAGTCCAAGAAGCACATTTATGTTCTTATCGGCTCTGCTCTGGGTGAATTTACAAGATAAATCTGGCAGCTGTGGTAAACTCTGTTTGGCCGAATGCCTCTGGCCCAGGCAGCCCGCGTGCCTCTGGAGCTACCCAACAGCTCTGGTAGCTCCACCGTAGCATGTCACACCTTCAAAAAATTGTTCAAACCAGGTTTCTGCCTAACTAACATCACACAGAGCGATGTGGTCCATCTGCTTAGCCCTGGCACACGGGACGTGCAGATGTGAGACCAGCGGGGACAGGTTTGTTCTGATTACAGCCTCCAGCCTCCAGAAATTGCTTTTCCACCAACTATTTCATTTGCCTTCTCACATCATTTCCACATGTTTGATCACTCATTTTTTGCTCTCCTTGTTCTGGAAATCAAAACTAACAAACGAGATGCTCTGTAAAACGGCTTTGCAGGCTGTGGCTGAGCAAGAAGCTGATGGCGAGAGAGTCTGGGCGAGGGTTCTGGGAATGCAGGGGAGACCAGCTTCTGAAAGGCCAGGTCTGTCACCTGCGGACAGAGAAGATGGTAAACATGACACTGCTCGGAACAAGTCCCCAAAGACATCTCATCTCTTGCACCCAAAGGTTTTGAGAACTTGTTAACAGTTGTATGAAACTTTTTGAGGCAGAAGAACACTTTTCATCATTGCTTTTGTGATTATTCTACATGGGCAGTTTCAGCTTTTTCAAACTGTAGATCCCCAGAAAGTTTTCTACTGGAGCTGCAGCCTGTTGTCTGGTGGATTTAACCCTGCTGACCACAGACTTGCCTTTATTAGTTCACATGCACAGATCCCTTAGAAGTAGCTCAAAAGCTTTTATATCCATTTTTGTTACTGTATGATCTGACCATTTCTGGAGAAGCCGGCAGACGAGCGTGAGCTACCCATGGACTCAGGAGATCAGATGTTTCGTACCCGTGAGTTTGCGCGGCTCTTTGAAAGGAGGCTCTTCCCCTCCAGCGCTGTCTGCAGTGCTCACTTTCATCTGGGCAGGGTTCGGAAGAGAATTCTTGGAGCGGGCGGCTGCCCTGGCAGCTGCCGATGCCTTTTGGAGCTGATATTATGCTTAAAGAAATCAATCATGGGTATTCCTACCGTCTCTTTCAGTCAACCCTAATTAATAGAGACCCAGACTTTCTCCATTTCATACACACTTGACACTGACTCCTAACACTCCCCCCAACACACCGAATGACAGCAGAAGTTACACTGCAGCCAGTGTCCTTCCCGTTACAGAAATAAGCCGTACCACACACACTCTGAAAGCCTTTTTTAACGAAATGAAGACCATTTGTGGCCTTCATTTATCTTTGTGCCTTTTCCAGTTCTACCCCTATTGTGCCACAGAATTCAGGAATCCATTTTAGATCAATATAAGAGCTATACAATGTGCTTTTCTGTGATTCTTTACTCTTTGCTTCCCCGAGTGCAGGCAGTTCCTACCCATGTTTTGTGTTCATGCTCTTTTTCTGCCAGTTTGTTTTGTCCCAGAGGTTATAGCTTGCGCACACCAACACCCACTGCCACTGGATTCTCCAGTCCCTTCTGGCTATTCCAGCACAAAAGAGGGATCTCAGAAAAGACATTGGCAGCTCTTTGTAGAACCACTTTCTCCCCACAAAACACCTCCAGCTCCTGGGGATCTGAGTTTGGAGGGAAAGGTGTGTTGCTGCCACTCACGTGCAGACACCATCGTTATCAGCAGGCTTAGAAAAGAGGGAAAGCCAGCCTGCTTTTACATTTTACAAGATCTGCATCAAAATAGAATCCATTTTAATTCCACAATTATATTGGAGGTGATGCCAAGTGTTAAAAGGAAGAATGTGTTTCTGGCAGGACTCCAGGTATTTCTGTTCTCTCTTTTTCTGCCTGTTGGTTGGAGCAGAGACCAAGGCAGGGCTCCCGCCTCCTGTTTCCATCGTGGACACCAGTTCACTCCACAGCTGCCACATGGAGGCTGTCCAGAGGTTACTCAACTTTATTTTGAGAAAGTGCTTTGAAGTTCTTGAGTGATCAGTGCTAAGCTGGGGTAAAATGGGTGTAATTGCAGAGTGGAAGTCACTACATTTCACATGGGAAGCCATGAGAAAATGAAAGTGTGGCAGATCAATGTGCCCACGTGTGCCTACCTCTGGTGTCACCTTCTGAGTCCCAACTGTTGCTTGGCCAAGCTGTGCTGGCAACGGGAGACCCCAGAAAATGGAAACCAGAAACTATTGCACATTGATTTAGGAATTTGCAAGATACATGAGAACACACAAATCAACCACATGCAACAAACTCAGAGGAATTTGTACTGGATGGTACTGAAGGAAATCTTCCTTTTCCAGGAAGGAGCCACTAGACCACATTATTTGGTAACTGCAGATGAGAAACACTGGTCTGTGAAGTGGGGATACGGAAAAGTAAACACAGTCAAAACAGGTAAGGCTGAGAGTATGAGAAGTCTATCTCTTCTTCTCTGAGAGATGGTAAAAGTCCTGGGAGCTTTACAACTGAAAGAAGATAAAGATACATTTCAATACAAAAATCCCTGAAAGAGTGTTTGGGAAGAACACCAGGCCCAGAGGTCAGGAGCACGGGATTGCCGGGATAAGGAGAAGTTATGGCGTTAGAGGTGACCCCAGCCCCGGTCACTGGTAAGGCTTTCGGTTTGAGGAACGATTTTAGGTTCATGCTGTACAGGACAGGCAGAAAACAATCTATGGTGTGTGCAACAATACTCAAAGATTCAATACTTCACAACTGCTCAGCTTCCCAGCCCTCGTTAATCGAAGGTAAGAGACGGCGAGAGTACGTTGAAGGGCTGAGCGTTCTCTTTCACACTTCCAAGCTTTCTGTCAGAAATTTGGAGGAGGCAAACCCAGGCTATTACACATGCTGCCTTTGTACCCAAAACTGCTCTTTGCTATGGTAAGCTGGCTCTCTTCATTAAACGTATTTACTTAGCAGTAGATCTGTTGTTATGTATGAATAATTAACACATAAATATGTCACTTACTGCACTAGTGCCCGAGTTTCAGTCCTACAAAGCCTGTAACGGGAAACTGTAAGCTCAATATCTCATTTTACAGAGTTTAATTTTGGGCATGTTTCTTATCTTGGTGTGTTACCTAACTGTTGAAAGTGACAAAAACAGATGCCATAAAATGCAGGAAAAATGCAGCTGGACTGAACCTCAAGTATTAACAAAGCGTATTCCCTTGATATACACTAATCTTATACCTTCAAAACCAGGAAAGATTCAGTTAAACTCACAATCGTTTTATAGTCTCTGTAGAACCATAGAAGCTTAGGGATCCTTTGTTATTCCTCCATAAAGAGGAAAGTTATAGTGAATGTGCCCTTCTTAAGTTGGGTGTTTTTAAATACTAACGTTTATTGCTCTGCAGTTTCTCTTTAATGTGTGCATAGAGAACAAGAAAACACCTACCTGCACCGGCGTATTTTTAGAAACAATAAAAGAGTGCTCTGTTAATAACTGGTTACCTCTTTTGCCGTTTGCATAGCTGATCATTGTTAATGATCCAGTTAACAGGATTCATTAGGGAGGCTGAAAGACTTGCAGTATTATCGTACATGTTCTGTGGTGCTCGGGAGTGCAGCGTGTGCCCGTGTGGCTGTCACATCGCTGGGAAAGCCCCCTTGCTTGGACACACACAAAACTGCCTTGTTTGGGTCCCACGTGCCAAACCTGCCTGTCCCCACCTTTCTACTAATTGGCAAAAATGGACTAATGTGGCCCAGCCACAGCAATTTCCTCGGATTAACACTAAATCTCCAGATTCTCTCCCTTCCGAAGCACAGCCTTCCCCAGAGCTCCAGTTTTGGGCTAACTCTCCTCCTTTCCACAGAGGCACAGGACCTGCAAGCGAGCCGATGCTCGGATTTCACAACATTTGGATATAGTAAGAACAATAAGTAAATAGATAAATAACATCAGAGCCCCTCTGCTTTATTCTCTCACTGCTTTTGGACACAGATCAAGACTAAAGGCACTGGTCTCCAACACATAATTCTGGGGTTTTTATTAGGTGACTCCCTGATCAGCTCTGTCGAGTGGCCAAAGGCCGTTAAGGGTCGTCATCGTGCAGAGGCAGGAGGAGCTGGCCAGGTAATCCCTGTGTCATCCCACCCTGTGTACTGCAGGAATGCCCAAAAAGCCTCAAGCATTTACTCACCAAACTAAACCAGACGGGACCGTCAGTCCCAGGTTCCAGCCTGCAGTAAATTTGGTTGCACACAACATTTTTTAAAGAAGTGCAGCTTTGCCTGTGTTTCCCACGAGACCATCGCTGCTCTTTGTGAGGGGGCGCTAATGAAAAACGAGTTTAATTTTATGTGTCTTTGATGTGGCATCTGGATTGTCAAAGCATTACATTGTTGGCCCCAAGTAAAGGTTTTCTGAATATAAAAAAAAAAAAAAGATAAAAGTGTTACCAATATATTAGTCATGTTTTTGCAGAGCTCAACTGTACAACCGCGTGTAGGGAACACAACACTTTGCTTGCAAGCTGAGCCCTGTGTATCTCACAGGACATTAATGCAAAACTGGGAGAAATCTAATCTTAATCTTCTAGAGACTGAAACACTGGTATAACATGTCATGCCCTGTCATCACCTGTTGCTAAGGGTTGAGATATTCCCAGTGTTGGAAGAAGACTGTGAATGAGGAGTGCATTTTGATGACTGCAGAGGAGGGGAGAGTCTCAGGAGCTGTTGAAGATGCTGCTATTTTATAGTGTGTAAAATACACCTGACCCGAGGCAGCGGATCAGCAGAGGCAGCCCGAGGTGCACGCACTGAAAACATCTCCTTTTGAGCTCCTGACACATTTAGCAGGTGTCAGTCAAGGAGGAGAGCTGATCCTCTTGGAACAGACCTCCTCACAAGCTATTGTTGCAAAGGCCTAAAACGTGGCTCCTTCTTCAGCATTCCCTCGTCCCAGATCGAGCTTCTCTTTCAGCTCCATATTCTCCTTGCGCTCCTCTTTTCATCTTTTGAACGCTGCTGTCTTGCTCCCACCTGTGGCCTCCCCAGTGCCACCTGCTTGTCTCCCTCCTCTTGCTCTCCTTTGTGTCCTTCCCTTCTCTCTGCTCCCGGGAGGAAGGCAGCACCACTGGCACATCATCCCGGGCTGCTCCCCCGAGGGCTTACTCACTGGGCTGATGATTGCAATCGCAGCCTTCCCTTGCATCACCAGCACCTCTGGCACCCTCCCGGGTGCTTCACCGACAAAAACAAAGCCAGGCGCTAAGGGGAGGCCGGAGGAACATGGAGCCCCGGCAGGCAGGTGCCAGCGCACCCATGGCAGAAAAGAAACAGAGACACAAACCAAGGAGACGGTGGGCTTGGAGGAGAGCCAGGGCCGGGGCCAGAAAGCTGGAGCAGCGCAAGCCTGGAAGCAATGGCAGGTCTCTGCGCCCCCAGAGGGAAACGGACAGCAAAGCAGAAGTTACGGGAGGAGTCACAACATTGTTTTTCCCACACCGAACACCCACCTTGCCGTTAAACTCCACCAGCAGCTCAGTCTTCTGCTGTAAAAGTGGGGCTGAAGTGCTCCTTCCACCTAAACTTTGTTGAGTGTCTTTGGATTGTGAAGCCTTCTGGGTCCTGTATGCGCTTTGGCAGCTGGCACAACCGGACCCCGCTGAGAGACAGAGGCTCTTGGCACCGCTACCGTACAAATTATTAGTATTTACATTATTAGTACTTCTACTACTGTTGTTAATAATAGTAGCAACTTAATAAACAGTTTTCTGTGCTGTCTGGGAAACAGGGACTCTATTCCTATGGATTTTATGCCAGGGATTGGGAATTACAGTTCCCACGTGCACAAGATTGCTGTTCAAGCTGTAACAAACCGCTTCAAATCAGGCATTCCAGACAAGCCCCAACAGAGCGTTAAAAGGGTGCCTTTGGGCCCGGCCTGGGGTCTGGGACGGCTCGGTGTACCTTCAGCCCAAAACAAGATCCGACAACAAACTCACACAAGTTTCTCCGGAGCCCTCCTGTGCTCGGGACACAGACTCCAAAGGCCTGCGGGTAGGGGAGTAGCACGGCGTCGCTGGGACGGCCTCTTCTCTCCTTCCCTTGTCCCCCAGGAAGGGGTTTTGAGTGGAGCTGAGTCTCCTGGACATCTCCAGGTACTGACCGCCCCTCTCCTGTACTACTGCATCTGCAGGTTTCGCCCCTCATTACAGACTGGGAGAAATTAGTAAATTCTGAAGCACACACCGTTAGCAAAGAAGGAGCCAGGCACGGTTCAGGGGAGAGCCCGATCCTTGGCAAAACTTCGTAGGAGCAGGCTGTAAACTCACCACAATACTAAGCTGTGTAAAGGCTCAAAAGACTTTCAATCCTCCTGATCAATGAAACGCAGTTAGCAAACACGATGTGCTGTAAAGCAGCATCACCCGTGCTCTCCTACTACCAGTGAGCAGGGAACGTCACCTGGTCAGGGCACCGAGAGGTGTGGGCTCACACTCAGAGGGGACAGGACAGAAGGGGCTCCCAGCACGTCTGGTGAAGAAGTTGGTGCCCCTGTCTGGTAGCAGAAACTGTGATCACAATTAGAAAAATTAAATTGCAGTGCACTATCCAGTTGTCTGTAGTGAACAGGACAGAAGCCCTTGTGTTGGGGATTACTGAAAAGTGGACTTGACAAATTAGTAGAAGATACGTTTCTGGCAGGTAACTCTGCTCTGGGGCTGCAGCGTGGAGTTTAGGTCTCAGGATTTCCTGACCTGGAGAAAGGCAAGAGTCACCCCCTTTCCCGCAGCCCGCTTTCTCTTGCACAGAGCGTGTAAAATCTGCGTACAAGCAGTACATGCCCGTGGTTCTGGGGAGTGAGCAGAGCCCAGCAGAAACACTGAAAGGCTCTGAGAAGTGGGGGCTCCACGAGTCTCATTTAATTACAAGTGTAGTGCTTGCTCTGCTCAGCCCCACCCACATGCCATTTCACGCCTGATTTCTTCTCTGATTTCTTTGGGGAAAGAGAGGGAATTCGAGTGCATGTAATTTGGGTTAACAAGACGCATTATATGCAGCCTCATTCTTGTAAAAACTTTCACAGGGAAATCACCCAGCCCACGGAGAGAAAAAGTTCTCTCCTTATTGTAATTTTTCCAAGGCTAATCAAACTCTCACCGTCATCCTATTGATCACAGGGAAGGTTTGATTTTCTACCGGTTGCCTAGTTAAGGTACAGTAGCTGTTGCTTGGCTTTCTCCATGCTGTGCGTACAACAGAGATCAGCCCTCCATTTCTATGCTCCTTTTTGTCCCTTTCCTAGACCCCTTTTCCTTCAAAGCTCACCTGCCTTCTGCTTTTGTGGTGCTCTACCTGCATTTCGCCTTCTCCTGTATCCATTGAGCAACAAAAGGTGAAAAGCTGGGTTTACACAATTAAAATTGTCAGACTAAGAATGGGAAAAAGCAAAAATCCAGAACAGGTTTGAAAACAGGAGGCGAAGGAAAAGTTAGATATGAATGTGGCATCCCCCAACAACATGGACAAAAAGGCTCAGTGTCCAGTACCTGTGGGTGTTATTAGCATAAACTCCCTCCAGCTTGGACCAGTAATTATGAGGTATGAGCCTTCGTGGTGGTGTGTGTCCAGAGCTGTCAGTGAATGCGCACGATCTAATCCTGCCATTATTGCCATATGCTTTATAGTCTCCAAAGCTTGTCTTCCTGCGTGAGGCAAAGCATCCGTCTCCGTTTCAAGGTGCAGTTCCCGTCCCTCTGGGGGACAGCTCTGTGTGTCAGCGCACAGCAAGGAGGCAGGGAACGGCGACACAAGAGCAGCGTGTGGAGAAAGGTGCGGGCTTTGCTTTGCCTTCCTGCGCAAGGGTTTCTTTGGATGTGTTTTGTGTCCCTTCAAGTCACTTGGGAGTTTAGGAGAGCCAGAGAGAATAGCTTTTTCTGTCATTATTTGATAACCAATACAGTTCCCTTTGACCCTGTCCCCTCTTCCCAAAAAAGAAAGACCAGCTCAGCATTGTGTTATTTTTCAAAGCCTTTACAAATTAAGACAGTAACATGGAAATCCTCGTTGGGTTTCAGTTCATACTTCCTCCCATGCTGGGCTGAAACGGGGATTCTTTTGTGATGGCTGTGCTGCTTATTTTTTTTAAACCTCCTGAATTTGGCACACTGCCCTACTTTATTTTCTTTCCATTCTCTAGTGCTGCTCCCATTGGGAGGCTCATTCGCTTCTAATGCATGGTGTTATCTTTTGCAAGTTGAACTCTAAATCCCTGTGTTGTTTTTCCTTGCTTGTTATTCAGGTGCAGGGAATGTTAATGATGTCTCTTTGGCTGGTGGATGCTCTGGCTATGTGGCTTTAATTATTTTTATTAATGTGTTTTATAACGTAAATTACAGATAAATGTAGATTTTAACTACAGCTTAGAGATCGCACAACTGTGAGGCTTCACAATCTTTCATTTGTGGGTCAAATGCACAATAACACCTTCCATAGCAAGAGGCTGTTCACAGGTGTGACTGGGAGAAGCTTCACTGAACCAAAAGCTCCAAAACTATAAACTGACACCTGATAGGCAGAGGGACAGGGAAGGGGAGAGGGAAAGGAGCAGGAGATCTGCAAAATAACTTGTATTCAGGGTCAGCGAGCACTGCTTCTGCTCGGGGACATCTGCCCACGCGGAGGAGGAAACTTCCATGTGCAGCACTCAACAGTCCCCATCTGCAGTCCTTGGACAATCCTCAAATTAGAGATCCAGAGACCTTATAAAGAAAAGATCCAGGTTCTCTACTTGTCTCTTGTTCAAAATTCCCTGAAAACCTCCTAAAATCTTCTCAGCAACTCAGGAAAATCAGCATATGGTTTTCTTTCACAGTAGGGTTTGCTCACAGAGATCTCTGAGCGTCCTCCTCGCCACGGCTGCCATTCGTGAGCCCATGGCTTAAGTCTACAGGCGCCAGAGGACCTTGTTATGGCTGCGGCAGTGGCTGTTTGTGTTCCTCAGCCAATTCGGTCTCTTGTTCCAACTCTCAGGCCTCCTGAGGGACCTGATACATTGAGCTGTGTTGGGAAAGTGGTGCAGCCTACATTAGATGAGGAAACATAGAACTAATGCGAAGACAAATGTAGGGTCAGCAGAGGGCAGGGCCATCAAGGGTCCTCTGTGGATGCACAGTCCCTCCCTGGCCCGGGATTCAGGAAGGATCAGAATGTGGCCATATGGGGAGAGAGTGCCTGGCCCTGGCTGGAGGAACCACTGGTTTCCCACAGCCCCCAGGCTCTCTGTGCTCCCCCCAGCTGGTGGTACTGGGTAATCCCAGCTGGGCAGTAGCGGCAGCTGCCTCTCCATGGGCACACAGAGCTGGAGCAAGCAGCTCTGTGGAGGGCTCTGCATTTGCACTAGATCTTTCCAAAGACCCTGTGGGCTCTGGCCATCACTCAGCTTCAGTGCCAAAGCAGATGGGAGGAGGAGAAAGGGACCTGGTGCAGCTGGTGCCAGTGCAGCCCTGCGGTTCTGTGGTCCCTGGTGGTAAGTCCCTGCCTGGGGTGGTGTGTGTGGGTTCGAGCAGTGCTGGGCCCCCTGCGAGGACAGATCTCCCTTCCCCAGAGAGATGCCTGGGCTGAGGAGGGAGAAGGAGAAACATGTATTGGCATGGAGAGAGGCTGAATTTCTCTGAGCACTCTGGACTGAACTAGGATGAGAGGATTTAGTAGAGGAAAATACGTACTAGCGTCTGTGGTTTGTCTGTTTTTATTGAACTAAGAGTCCCATGTGAGCCATGCAGTAAGCAAGCAGTAAAATCATCCAACAATGCCTTGAAAACAGTTCTGTCTCTAAGCACTGCACCTCTTGGGGACTGGTTGTGTTCACAATGACTTTCTTCATCCCAGGAGACCATGTTACCTTGGACAACACACAGCCATTGCCAAAAGTAAATAATTAAAGCTGGGTGGTGCTTGAATCATTGATGCAACGAGAGGATGCGATGCTGGAAAACAAGCTGATGGTGTTTACACTGGCAAAATCTCCAGGCCGTTCTCCCCTTCCTGAGCACTTGCCCTTCATTTCTATGCAAGAGACGTTGTCAGTTTGAGGGATTCTTACCAGGAGCTTGTGAGAGAAATGTTGAAAAGGGATTTTTCCAGGTTGCCTTTTCCGTCTTCCTGCTGCATTAGCTGCAGGTGGTGAAGCTGCTGTTTCGGCATTTCTTCTTCAAAAGCTACATCACGTAATATCACTGAGATCACAAGGAGATGAGGAGAAAAATGGCCCTATAGGATTTTTGTTAAAAAAGGATCCATCCATAAAAGATGAAAGGTTAAATTGCTTTTAGAAACACAGCAGCGTTTAAACAGGTGAAGATCCTCGGAAATGGAGTTTGGATTCAATAAAGTAGCCATGCAGAAGGGCAGAAGAAGGCCTTTCTTTGGAAGGAAATGTCACACTTTAGTGTTAATAAAATGTCTAGTGGTATAATAATAATGATAGCAATCAGGAGCCTTTATTTTTCACCTGGCAGGGCTGGCTCATGTGTGTTTTTTCAAAGCTACCTGCAATTCAGGAAAGAACAAAAAAAGAATCAGGCATGCATTGACTGAAAAATATCACAGTGGAAGAGAAGAGAGCCAGACCGGCCCAAGACACCTGAACGTTACTGGGGAGATAAAGAGTGCTGCTCCCAGGTGGCAGGACATTTTCTTCCTCAGCCTTTTAGATATTGCCTCTTCGCAGCTGTGTTGTAAAGACATCGCAGGAGATTTACAATCCTAAAAGAACATACAATGAAAATGTCAAAGGAAAAGGCAATTGCAAACAATAGTTTTGCTCTGGACTGGCCCCCTCTACACTCTCCGTAGTAGTGATGGATCACAAAGGCAATGAGCACACAGCATTAACTGCTCTTGCATCTCTTGTATATTTGTTAGGTCTAATGTGCCAGAAGTTGGTGGAACAAAATTTGTTCTCTACCTGTGTAGATGTCACTTAAGACTTTCTGTGGAGATAGAGGAAGAGCGGGAAACATTGGTCTTTTAGGGGCAGACAGTGATGCCAGAGAGACTAATATATAACACAACAAGAGGTCTAATTATGTATTATCTGTACACACAGATGTGAAAAAAAATCACTTCTTGCTCAACCATTTTTCCCTACTAGTACTTCCAGTGCATTACTCACTGGGCTTCTGTCTCATCCTCGCTAATTTCTCTGCATCATTAGTCTTATGTATCTTTCACGGAAATACAATTCACCCCAAAATAAAAACTCACAAACCTCTCTATACAGCTCTGTTTTGGGTTGTGACTTGTCCATGACAGTGCCAGTGGTTGCTAATATTTCAGCTCTCTAACTCCCCGAAGGAGCTTATTTGTTCAGGTAACCACGAAGGGAAGGCAGCAGCCACAACCTCTGGGCTGGAACGCAGCAATCGCCACTCTCTTGATGTCCTTTTCTCCTTCCAAAAAGTACTGCTATTTGGGATATGAAAATGCGCACCTTTGGCAAGCCCGTTACTACCGTGTGGATGAGAATTAAATGGAGCATCCACCAAAGTTGTAACCTCTTGTTAAATATACCGTGAAAAAGGTTTAATTTTTATGGTTGTGCCCTTCAACTAAGTGACGTTTTCTTTACTGAAACTTTAGAACTTGTATAAAGGTACCGGTACCCGCCCTGCTAGTCCTGTGTATGACCGATAGAAAACCACCTGCAGTCGGGGGTATAGGCATAGGCTGATCCACAGCTAGTGAGCCAGGGAGACCAGAGAATGAGGGAAACCAGGGAAAGTGGAGCAGAGGGGAGCCAGGTCTCCCTCCACCCCATCCCTGCTGGCTGCCAGGGGGTGGATGTGCTCTGGAGGGGGTACTCTGCTTCCAGCATCTCCTGCTCAGTCTCAGCACAGCCTTCATCATCATCACCACCGCTGCCTCTGCAAGGGCTCCGTGGCAGCGCTGGGACTGAGCGCTGGGAGCGTGGCTTCGAAATGTCATTCCTGACAGCGAGAACCCTGGTGTGTGACACTGCTGTTTGCGGTCGTGTCAGGAACAGCACAGGACAGCATGGGGTGGGTAGTGAGAGCAGACACTCCTCAGAAGTGTTTCTGACACGTTTGGCATGTGCAGAGCTTGCCATCTCTCCAGCGCTCAGATGCTCTGGAGCTGAATGCCAGAGCGCACATCTGGAAGGAGGAGACTGCTGTCTTGCAGAGAACTAATAGGCTGCAGGGACTTTTCTGCTATAAACTCCCCTCTTTGCCTGGTGCAGCAGCTGGCTGGGTTAGCTGTAGCATTAATATTTGTAGCATTAATATTAACTTCAGCAAGGCTCACACGGGAGATGATACACTCCAACCCCAGGAGCCAAGTCTTTTGAACAGTGCTCGCAAGACGCAGCCGCAAGCGCTCACTCCAGTGTTTACTTTAAGAGATTCCTCGACTGTAAATTTGCTGCTCATGCTGGCCCAGAGTGTGTGTTGATGGGGAAGGTGCCAGCTCTTGTCACTCACTAGTGTTGTCATGAATTAGCAGGGGCCACGCAGGGTACAGCCATACGTGTCAGCCTTGTGAATGAGCACTGGAGCACGATGCGAAAATGTGAGGTCCTGCTAAGACAAAGTACCAGAGAGAAGGAGCTCCCTTGGCACGGGTGCTTGTGGGTCCTGCTCATCCAGCACGTCCAAAGCCTGAGCAGCCTTCCCCCACGTCCCTGCTCCCGTCGCTGCGCTGAGCCCTGATGACAGCATTGCTCCTGCAGGAGCTGTGAACAGGGAAATGTCAATAACTGATGCAGAAGGGACTGACTTAATCCAGGGCCCTGTGGTATTTCAAGCTGCTGGTCTTAGCAGCAACAGGCAGCCAGGCCAGGTCACAGAGGGGATGGGAACTGCTGGGATTTTGTACAGGTCTCCCCGGGATCCAAAACCCATGCTGCCATCCTGCCCTGGCATGGGAGCCGAATGGGTTTAGTGCCAGTGAAAAGCACCAGCTCAAATACTTTGGAAAGCTGCTGCTGCACGGCTCTGGTATGACTGGGAACCTGCCAGTGTCTGGGTGAGAGGCAGAAACCCGGCCATTAATGTTATGTTTGCTCTTTGGTGGAACATCTGGTGTAACATGCAGAGGGCACAGGAGGTGCAGGGGGACGGGGCTGGACGGGCAGTGGGTGCGAGTGGCCGCTCGGTGAGCAGCCATGCAATCCCCTGTTCCCCAAGTGCATGGTGCTTTGGGAACTGCTCCCAGGTTCTTTAGGGAAGGGAAAACAGCAAGGAGGAAAACTGTCGCTGTCTGAAGGATCCAGATTTTGGCAGCGCAAAGCCATTTGTGGTGAAAGGCTCACAAAGACCTGTTTGCTCTCGACTAAAATCCTTTGCTCAGAAAAGTGTTTGTTTGCATGATAGAGCCACTTCTGTCATACAGAGCTGGAGGCTTTGGGGCATATTTTGGCCTGGTGCCCCAGAACACATAGCCCCTATTGAGTTTTACAGCCAGTTAAGCTCTAAATATGTTTCTGTGACAAGCTGACTCACCAGTTTCTTCCATCCCTCCGGCTCTGCTTTTACCAACTTGCATGATTTTATCACATGCTTTTGGACAATTACTGTTGCTTCTTAAAGCCCAGCTGCTAGAGTCGAGGCACTACATGAGGAATCATAGTTTGAACTTGAGATACGAGGGGGAAAAAAGATCCCAGCACTTACTCTCACTTTTAAATTGTTGATGTTTAGTGCCCTGAGTTCCAGTTTTGGATGCCAGTGACTGAAAAGGCTGCAAATGCATCAGTTTTAAAAGCATGGATTTATGATAGTAAAAAACTCTCGGAGAAGGTTTGAAGAAGAGCAGAGGTAGCACCACACCTACGGTAAGTTCACCAACTTTTTAGAAAGAATGTGCAGCTGCAGAACACAGTTCACTTACAGTTTGTGACCAGTGTGGCTGCTGGCTTGGAAGAAGAAAGGGCAAACTGTCATCTTACCTTTGGACACTGAAACCTTTTGTTTGAGTGGGACTTTGGGAAAAGTTGGAAACATCAGGGAAAGTCTAATGAGAGAAACACTCTGTAGCAGTCCCGTGACCTGGTGTGCTAATCACCCTTCAGCAGTTATGTGTAGCAAAAGTACATCATCTATTGCTGTGTCTGTAGCACAGCACTGAGCTGGCTGAGTGCTCTAGCTGTTGATTCATCAGCAGTACACTTGGGAGAGCTCTGGACTTATCTTTTGCCAGGGTAACATGTCTTTTTGACTAATTCTGATCCAGGATTTTCTTGGAAAAGAAAAATAACCCTATGTCTGGCCAGATCTGTATCATCCTGCACATATAGCTATTTGTGTATGTGGGTTTCCAATTCCTTTGCTTTCCAGTGTCCTATGTTAGGCACATAGATAAGTTTATGGAATAAATTTACATCCCAAAATCAAAGGCTAGATTACTTTTTAGAATAACATCAGACAATTTTCACTATAAAACTTACATGATGCTGAAATAAAAAGGAGCAGCAAGTACAAAAGCGTATATGGTTTCTTAGCAAAACACGGTATTGGCTTGGAAATGTCAGTGTCGCAATGAGGTATTTGCAACCGAATATTGCGACTCTGTTCCACCAGCGCCCGGGACAGCAGACTCCACCTGATGCTGCAGGGCTCTCCTAGGCTTCTGGCTGCTTCCCCTTCATCCTTTTTGGAGCGATGTAGCACCTGTGCCATAGTTGGGGTGTCACGGGCTGCCTGCTCCAACATTTCTCGCTGTTGAGTTATAGCAGTGTTTAGGTGTGGCTGTGAAAATACAGGTGCACTGTGAGATAATGAAAAAACACGTGAGAACAGGAAGTGCCTGGGTACAGCACTGCAGCCATAGTGAAACACTGCTCACCTGCTGACTGAAGAGGCAGAAAGAAACAGCGGAAATTCTGCAGTTTCAGAGATGCTTCCAGATTGAAGAATGTCAGACTTTATATATAAAAGAAGCCAATATTTGGTACTTTTTAAACAATGCACTTTTGAGGGTTTAGAATACTTGGTTTTGAAAACTAAATATTTACAATACTGACAGAAATAATATTTTGACTGTTTCCCTATCTTCTTATCCATTCTCTGTTTGTTGGCTATTTATGGCATCTCCCACCCAAACGCCTGACTGGGGTGGGCCCAGGGGCTGGGAGCAGGCGCTGGCAGAAGAGGAACCGATCCTGCACTGAGGACCAGCCTCAGGTGCTGTGTGGTTCCGTGACCTGCAGCTGGGCAGGGAGGAGAGACGTGGACCTCCCAGCACCCAGAGCCATCCTCCAGAAAGCCTGCTCCTCGCTTCTGAACACAGCCAACACATGGTGGAGGTGGGCTTTCATAGACAATGAGGGCATCTTTCCACACCGATGACAAATCTGACTAGGGGCTAACTACCTTCCAACATCCTGTTAGCCTTCATAGCCGCTGGCAAACCTCCATTCTGATTTTGGTCTGAAGCTGCGCCGCCTCTTCCCTTCTTCCCTCTCACCAGCAGTTTCTCTGGGAACTGGAGAGTCTGAGGCAAATAACAGATAGAAATCATGACCAAAGAAGAAATGACTGTCATTGCAAAAATGTATTTATTAATGATCTTCACATAATTCTCTGGGAGTGATATTCTGCGAGACACAATTGTGATAGATTTTCACCAAATGGGAATATTTCCCTCCAGAAGTATGTAGCATTAAAGGGAGTGAAGAAGCTGAATGTGTTTCCTCCAGTCAGGAAAATGACGGATCAGGGACAAGAGACAATACATTAGTAAACAATATAAAAAATGTACATTTTGTCATTTTGTATTCCTGAGTTATTCTAAATCTGTGAATAAATCGAGAGCTTAAAGTCTCTGGAGCTGTTTTGAAGTCTCTTGCTTTCTATAAATATTGCATTTGCCTCAAGTAAGAATTTCTGACATGTATTAAAAAAATATACATTAGTAAAGCTTATAAAATAGATATTTGGAATGCTGTTATTGTTATTTTTTATTAAAAATACAGTTTAATGGAACAATTGAGTTCTACTTCAAAGTGTCAAAATTATTTTTCATGCTTTTTCCCCATGTTCTTTGAACTTTATGGTTGAAGCTCTAATTTTCTGCTTTCTGATTTTTGTCCTTGTTTGAAGCAGTCGTTTCCTTGCACAGATAATGCTCTCTGCTTCCTATTAATGCTCCAGTGAGATGCTCATATTAGGGTCTCCTGGCAGCTGGCCATGATTAGCTGAGCTTGGAAGGCCAAGTCCAGTGTCATCTATTGGACTGGACAGATAGACAGTGTCACCCCTGTGGAGTAGACCTAAGGGAATATCTTACAGCTGCTTTTAGTGTTCTCAAGGGGAATTTTGGTGAGAATCAATGCTGAACATGCGTACACGCTGATACCCACACTTAACCTAACCGAACGGTGTGAGGAGATCTCTTGTAATGAACTGGCAAGTAGCCTGTTTGCAAAGAGAGTCCTGGAGTTTGATGGTAGGTGAGAAACAGCTCCAGGTTTCCACATTTGTGACATGCTTTGTTTTGTTGCATGTTGTTCCATGCAGTCTGTGGAGAAGATGATGGTTATCATGTGGTTGCAACATTTAGTCCAACTAAAGTCCGGAATTGGGCTTTTTTGTGATGCTAACCGTGTTCTGAGCTGCATTTCCAGCAGAAAGCTGTGCTGCCAGCTCAGGCCACTGACACCATGCCCTAATTCAGCATCCCATATGGACCCGACATTATCAAACAATGCCGGGTGACCTGGCACTGAGTGGTGAGAGGAAGCATTCGAGTGTGAACTGCTGTCACCTTCCCACCATTTCTGCAATAGCTGAGCAAGCAGGTGACCATGTATTTCAGCACTTGGCATGTGGCTCGGCAAGCCCTCGGGCAGAGGCCATCTCTGGAAGTACAGTCTGTGTCTCTGAGCTCTGCTGCCACTTTCCTTGTGGGCACACACCACCATGGATCTACTCGTGAAACTCAACTCTATGCTGAAACAGCCAGGAGGTGCGAGAGCCTCTGACCAACCTTGGCAAAAGAGGGAACATGGGCTGCAATCACGGCTTTACACGTATTTGCATGCTCTGTATCTCCACCTGTGGACTCACTTGTTCCGGAGAAAAATACAGGAACCTTTTATAGACAAAAAAATCTTTGAAATCTTTGCAGTCCTGAGTGATGTGCTATAGGCAATCCTGCTTTGGCAGGGGAGTTGGACTAGATGATCTCTAGAAGGTCCCTTCCATCTCCAACAATTCCGTGACTCCGTGAAATGTCCCTATCACCATTACAGGGCTAGATTCACAGATTTTGAGAATTTCCTGGAGAAGGCAGTCACAGCATTAGTTCCAGAGATGCACAGGCTGTGCTGAAGCTTGCAAGCAGCATGAATGAGCAAAACAAGGGAGGGGAGAGGCTGCAGCCAACACACCAGCGGTTTCATGTGGGTGTTGCCTGCAGTATGTGGCAACAGCATTCACCACAGCAGTATTATCAAAGAGCTCCTCAACTTATTCATAATTAGCAGTGGGAATGCTCAGGCTTAGTTTTGTGCTCACAAAGGACCAGGGTCTGCGTTGGAGGGAACTGGAACTCTTTAATTAACTCCTTTCTAGAGCTGTTCTTTGTTGAGGTTTGCAGGCTCTGTCTTGCATGGTTGATGGAGGAAACCCTGTCCTTCCCTTGGGACTTAGTGCCGGCCTGCTGGCCGTTTTGGGAGTCCCTGGGGGTGTTTCAGACCCCCTGTCCCCTCCTCCCACACCATCGCTGCAGACTGTCATCCTCCATTACAAGCGGTCGGCCGTGCCCCTGACTGGCGAGGCCCCCTTCTTCAGAGGCCCCCTTCTTCAGAGAGCCCCACTGGGCCCGGTGAGGGTGGGGGTCCCTCCACGGCCACTGCAGCCTTTTCCTGGCGCAGCCCGGCAGGGCCCCCACAGCGGCCCCTCTCCCTGAGGGAAGGTGCTGGAACCACCCGGGCAGGTTCCTGCTCTGAGAAGTGTTGGCCTCGCTCGGCAGCCACCCTCCCGCCACAGCCCTGGCCGCAGTGTGCCGGAGCAGGAAGGTGTCTGTGGGACCCATTCCTGAGGCAAACGCTGGGTTTTTCTGGCCGTGTTCCGAGAAATGGCATTTCAGAGAACTGCAGTGTTTCAGTACCTCAGTGGCTGCTGGGAGGAAGCTGGAGCACTCCTCAGGTGCAAGGTGCTTTCAATCAGACCATGGCCTCTGTGAAGGGAGCGTTTTATCCTCAGAAGTGGAGGAAATCCCAGAATTTTCTTGAGCACAGTGACCCCTCGCCAGCAGGAGACCCACTGCTGGGAATGGTGGGAACTTCTCTGAAGAGCCAGCCTGTTGCTGATGGTGTCCCATGAGGTGAATGCCCCTTCCCCATGAAGGGAAGGGCAGACGGAGCCAGTGGAGGACTCTGTGGAGCACGCAGTCTCCTGTGGGTGCCATGTGAGGAAACATAGCCCAGAAGACAGCACCAGGTAAGGCTGGAGAGGGGACAGGCTGGAGGTCTGGGGTGTTTGGGGCTTGGAGCATGGGGAGCCGCCATTTTCCCCCTCAGGAGATGTTTGCGGCAGGATCACAGGAGGTGAATGATGCCAGGCACTACACTAAGCGTGGGGCCTGGTTCCCTCTGTTGTGTCCCCTCTGTTATAAATGATGTGTGGTGCCTGCACCCGCTGGTGGCCAGCCTGAGGGCTGCGTCCCTGTGAGGAGCAGGCTGAGGCCATGGAGTCCAGGGTGCCACTAAGGGCTCTCAGTGGGGAGTGCATGGTCTCCTGAAAAATGGGCTGGTCTGGACACGATCCTTCATTAAAAGTAAGGTTGGGGCTTTGGTGTGTGTTACAACTGAGTACCTGGGAGATCTGTGGCTGCCAGTGGAACAAACAGCAGTGGGGATCAGGGCTGTGAGACTGGGGAGGGCTTTCACGTGGAGAAAAGCTTAGCTTTACTTCTGTCAGTGCCGATTTAAAACAAAGTTTTGTGAAAGTCTTGTATAGGTGACTGCGCTTTGGCTTTCTTCTTTAATGCTGAGGCTCTGGAGCTCCCTTATTTTCCTCCTCCTCCTCACAGCATGAGGGGCTGGTAATGTCACAGGGTGCCCGGTGTTTCAGCTCCTTTTGTGGGTGCTTGAAAAGCAGAGGATCTCTCTGTCAAAATGGTCAGGCAAAGACAACATACAAAAAAAAAAAAAACAACCTTCACAGAGGTTTTCTTTCTCATACAAATGCTAGAGCAACCTGATGTGGGACATACCTGGAGGGCAGTCCCGGCAGAGTCAGGGGGTACTTAGGTGTTGGAGGAGAGCAGGTTAAAGAAAGACCTGGTAACTTGCCACTCCCCTGAAATCAGGAGAACTGGACAGCCTGTGAGGAGACTTGATAAATGTCATTTTGATCAGGGGACTCTAGCATACTGGGTATCCACTTATTTTCTGATGCCTTGACACAACAAATCTGCACCAGAACATTGGCAAGCATGAAATTAGGTGCAGAGATGCTCTCTTCATGCATTTGTGTGAATTGCATCATTATATTTCACTTAATTTTTATCCACTGCCCACTTGAGTTAGTGACAAAGGATTTCAATACTGGGTATGCAAATTAAAGCAAGAGCTGCTATTGTTTTTCCAGATACCTGTCAGCTCCTCTTTCTCAACCTAACACGGACTGAATTTGAAAGCAGAGGAGCCAGGGCTGGGGTATTCCTGGCAGAATGATAGCTGACAGGCTCCTCGCAGGCTCCAGAATCAGAGTAATGTCTGACACGGAGGAACATGTGTTGGCAACCTTGCTTGAGCCACGTTTCCAGAGCTGTAAAGAAGCTGGAGCACTTCCAGGGGATGACAGAAAAGCTGCTGTTTCAGGGGAGAGCCAGGGGCCATGTCATTCATTGTCATTCTTCTCTGTTTGGCAATCTGCACAGGCTCCTTGGAAGAGCACCTGAGAGCATTTATGGGACAGGAGAAGTAATAAAAGTTAAAGCCATGGCCCAGTATTAGCAAGAAAGCTATTAATGCAACATTTGTGGCTACAAAGGGGCTCACGCCTAGCATGGGCTTGTTGCCATTCTACTGGGGGCAGAGCAGTGCTGCTGGGGCACAGTCTGCGTGATGAAACACCACAGTGTGCAAAGGAAGATAACTTATTTCTTTGTTCTTTGAGGATCTGGCTCTGGTGAATACTGGTGTCCCCTCCATGAGGTGCTTCCCATCCTGAGTGTACTGTGAGTACATATTGAGTGCTGCCAGTGGTACTGTGACAGATTGAAAGATCCTGCTTAGTACCAATGATTCACAATGCTTTGCTCTGCTCAAGATGCATCTGGAAAGCTTCCCAGATTATACATCTGCCCCTTTGACACTGAAACAGCAGTGCAAGTTGGAGGCCAGAAGGAACAGAAAACAGATTTAGTCTGGGCTGTTCTTTGGGGCAAGGATTGTCTGTCTCCATGCTTGGAAAGCAATTGGAGAGCTACACCAGCTCAGAACAATTCCTAGAGCAATTTTAGGAGATCTGGGTGCCAACAAATTGCAAATGTAATTGGGGTACTGGAAAAAGCAATGATTTGTTACAAATCTCTGTGTTGTACTATTCCTGAGTGGCAGGGATAAATTGAAAGTTGCCTAACTCTGTTCCCAGTGATAGCTTTCTATTTGCCTTCTTATCACCTCCTCTCCAAGCTGGAAAATACCACATATTTTCTAAATAAAATTGATCAGTTGGCTCCACATGCTATCAGAAATTGTAGACAGTTCTCTTCCATGAGGTGTGCCTTCTCTTTGCTTGCCTGAGGGGGTGCATATGAGGATGCTTTGCATGTTCTTTGGGACAGAGATCACTTCTCAGCTGTGTGTTTTCTACAGCATCTGCTGCAACGAGCAGTGGTCTGGGGCACCCTGATACAAAAAGTGGTTGCAACGGGAAAGGCAGGGTCTCACCAGAAGCACCTGCAGAATTCACAGCAGGGGAGGCAGTCATGTAAGGGCTGAGGTGAATTGCTTTTGACATATGACTGGGAAATATCTGCATTTCCGTCACAGTTAATATGTGAGGCTCCTAAGCAAGGGGACCTAGTTGTTGATTGTTTCATGAGATTTGTTGTGATCTGATTTATATGAAAAGAGGCAAATTTATATTCCTGGGCAGGATTCTGCCCATGGATCGGAAGTGCATGTCATGCCTTCACAGAACGAGGCAAAATGACTCGGTGCAAAGGTTGCAATAAGAACTGCCTCAAAGCAATTTCCATCAATGAATATTGGGGATTTATGATATTTAAATTCTTCATTTTCCTCCCCACTGGGAGTAGGAAACTAAAGGGTTGGGTTTTGAGTTTCTTTGTGGCCTAGGAACTTAATAAAAACTGACATCAGAAGTCTTTGTTCTAGTGTGACTTGTCATTCACCTGTGTCCTTCTGAACTCTCCTGGAGCCTTCGAAGTGTGGTTGCAAAGTATTACATGTGCCTGGCTTTTGTAAATTGGACCTCAACTTTACTGGTGCGCCGGTGCTTTCCCTTTGGAATCTGACTGAAGCCCTTGACATGAACAGTCTCTAAACACAAACACGTCCGGGTGCAGAGTGCCAGATCTGCTCCCTGATGGTTACAAGTTCTTATCAGGATCAATGAGTTTGCAGGTGACATCAAACTGGAAGTGTCATCTCTAGGATATTTTCCAGGACATTGAAGGTGTAAAGTCATGGTGAGCATCTGTACTGGGTCTGCTCATGCACTTCTTTGTCCCCCTGTAAGTTGTAAGGTCCAGAAGACCTTCCAGGTCCAGATTAAAATAAGGAAAAGTAAAGCAACCAAAGCATGTCTTAGCCAGCACTTCTTATGTTTTTAAAGCAAATACAGAGCAGGAGTGAGGGCCTTGTCTCAGGTGAGACCAGGAAAGTTCCTTAGTCTTCATTGTCCAGGCTTGACACAGAGCAACCTGCCCCACATTAACTTTTGCATTTCTCATCAAGATACAACATACTTTAAATAGCATCTGCATGACTGGCTCTTTTTTTTTTTTTTTTTTTTCTCCTATGGAGGCTGATATACAAAGTACCTCAAGTGGCAGCTGTCACCAGTGAGGTGGCATTTTTCTTCACTGAGGCTGACAGCAGCTGTCCAGGAGAAGTATGAATGGAATGAGAATGACATCATGTTTATTCAGGAATGACATTCCCAGCCATGGATCAGTGTCAGCAATATTTTGATAAGTTTTAGAATGAGAAAACATTTCTTGAAATGTTCCCTGATTTATCCTTTGTAAAATACACAACACAAAAAATAATTGAAGAGATTGCAGCAGGACAAAGCAGGGCTTGCCTACCGTATGTTTCGATGCACGCTGTTTTATCGGTACTGGAGACAGTCTGTAGGCATTGGGGGGGACAGCATCTTTAACTCTTGCAAGCCCAACAAGTTCCTCAGTACACTTTTCCCTCTCTTCCTCTGCTTCTCCTTTCTCTGGCCCACATTTGTAACTAAACATAGTGGATTTCATAGCTGTCAAAGCCAACAGGTAGCCATAAAGGATGTCTGCCAACCTGCTCTAGTGGGAGGTGTCCCTGCCCATGGTAGGGGGGTTGGAAATCAATGATCTTTAAGGTCCCTTCCAACTCAAACGATTCTATGATTCTAAAGCAAAGTAAATCTGGACTAGCTTTTAGGATTAGATTTTAGGATAGAAATAGGAACACCTGGCTTGGTTCCTTACAATAAATAAATGTGGATGGTTAAATCAAGGTTATCATTTGATGACTGATGGGTTTTTTATGACTGACTGACCTGGACGAAATCTGTTCTGCTGCTAGAAGCTGTTCATCCTGAAGCCTAATGAAAAGTTTTAGGGTGCTGAGCACACAGCTCAGTGGATGGGAACACCTGAGTTCCACAGGCGTAAAGATCTGGTTTTTTAACTTTATTGTATTAGTTCTTGTGAACTCTCTTACCACAATGGTGCAACTTTCCTCCCTTACTGCAATGGTCACACTTTCTGATCTGGCCTTTTTTATGCCTGGGCTACTTATTTACATCTTTGCTAATATGCACACATTCAGCTCTGGTCCTTTCTCAGAATCAGCCACCCAGGCCACTCTCCCCAACCAGATTTCAAGCACTGCATGAAAAATGGCTGGCAGGGCTACCCACATCCAGGGAGAGCCCAGAATGAGTCCTTGGCCTGAATCGAAGCATGAGCTGCCGCAGGCTTTGTTGTTGCCCTGTGACATTAGCTAAGAGCTGATTGTTATTGTTGTCAGTAGACTCCAAAATTAGTCCAGAGATATCTGCCTTTCCAGAGGTTCTGACTTTCCCGCTCGTGCCTCTGTCAGTCAGGCGCTGCTGTAAGTGCTGACAGGTCAGGGAGACAAATGTTTGTCTGAATTTTCATTCTGTCTGTAAAATTTGAAGATTTGTGTGTGTCTGTCTAGTAAGAGACATAAAGCAGAAGGACATGCGAGGATGACCTCACTGCAACTAATACTATAGCTGAGCTGAAAAGAAACAAACCCAGTGTGTACCAGAGTCAGATGTGCAGCCTGGTGTTAACTTCACAGCTTTAAATGTATTTGTTCAGTTGTGATCTCCTCCTCGTTCTCTCTCTTGCCTCCAGCCTTGGCTCTCTCATGGTATCAGATTCAACTGAGCTATATTTAATTTGAGTTCAACAGAAGGGCTTATTTAAATATAAACTTTGTGAGTGACAGCACATTGCCTTAGTGTGCAAGAAGATGAATGTGTGGTAGCGGCTGGTGTCTGGAGAAGGGTGGGAGGAGGTCACAGCATGCCCTGTGAGCAACCGGTGCAAACAGCAGATGGGCACCTTACCCTCACCACAGCCTGCTCGCTGAGCCAGTGGGTAGCTGCAAACTCGTGAGCAGAGGGAGAGGAGAGTCTCTCTGGCCAAGAGACGTCACTGCCCTGCTCCACCCCATGCCCAGAGCCTTCTCCTCATGGGCAGCCGGCTCTAGTAGCCTGCTTGCAGTTTTGTGCTGGTTTGGAGCGTAAGGGTAATTTTCCCCTTTGCAGAGCACTGCAGGACACCAGTGCTGACTGCAGGGAGGGTATTTTCATATCACATCCATTCGTGTTTCCCTTCCACCTCTGGTCTCTGCAGAAGGGCTCTGCTGAAGCAAGGCTGCCGCGGCTTCCACTGAGAGGTGCTACAACTGGGTAGTTTTGCCCAGCTGAGGTGGGAATATGTGTCCCTGGGAGCGCTGCTCAGGCTCTGTACTCGTGTCCGATGCTCCCTTAGACTCTGCTCTCTTGTGCAGTTGCAGCAGAGAATTTCCAGAGGTCACAATGAGAGGGCGACCATGTTACAGAGACAGTCAGACACATTTGTCTCCACTCCATGGGGCAGAATAGAACTGCTGCAATCTCTTGCTTGTCTTTGTAGCAGCAAAACAGAGCCAGCTTCATTCACTGAATGGCGTGTGCCTGTTGTGGTTGTCTCAGGTCAGTTCAACAGGCTCAGGGATGGCAGGAAAAGCTGAAGAAGAAGGAGGGCTTGGCAGCTACTGTGCTTTAGTGGGAGTGGGCTGTTACTAGGGCAGCAGGTTATACTTGGCCGTTGCCCTATATGATGGAAAATGTTACAGTTCAGCATAGTTTTCGCTCAGGTGAGAACTCGTACAGTGCTGCAGACCTCAGGAGCTCTCCAGAGCGCATCACCTAAATGTTGCTGTTGAGCTGAACTAGTCCACACTGCCAGCTCCTCCCCACAGCCTGAGTACCTAGGTGCTGTGTGTGGGGATGCAGTGTGACTGTGGAGTGGGTCACCGGTGCTACAACAGCATGTTGCTCCCGTAATGAGTTGTGGAGATGGCTTGATAAGAGATGCATCTGCTTTGGAGCCACAAGGTTAGAGTATCTCGGAGGGAGCTGGTGCTAGCTGCTTTCCCTTCTTATTCTGATTCTTTGCAGGGTGTCAGTTGCTGCAGTCAGGCTAGAAAGCAAGCCATAAATAACCTAGCAAAGGAGGAAATGTTTCACTGCAGCCTGAATGGGATTATCAGCCAACTGAACTGATTTGTGTCTGTATTTTGTAGGTTTCTTCACACTATTTTTTAAATCTCAGATATATTTTTTTTCTAAAAGGAAAAACATTTTCATGCATCTTCATTTGCATTCACATATGAAGTGCCTTTTTCTGACCTGAACTACGCCATTATCATGAACTCTCTTTTAGGTTTGACTAAAGGAGAAATTGAAATGCAGAATACTTTTGTATCCAGGAATTGACGCATAGTAGGTCAGAAATACCTGTGTTACACACAACCCTGTTCTTTTTCACATAACAGAAAAAAGAACTATAAAGAAATATACAGTGTTTACCTAATTTACATTTTTAGATTTAAATTTTTAATTCTCATCTGAGTTTATCTAGGATTTATGGGGTTGGTAAGGTATGCTGAGGGATCTGCCAGCACCAGAGGAATGTTCAGTCTGGGACTAGAATAGGAAGACCTGTTAGAAATCAGTGCTGTGATTTCAGGAGACACTATGGTACCTGTAAGTGTTTGCCTTGCTGTAGGCAGAACAAGCAACGCGATGTCCTTGGAATGTGTGGATAAATGAATCTGGAAAGGCATCTCAGTGGTGTAACTTGGTTCCTGGGTATCTCCAAAACTGTCCTCCCCAAGAAGGAATAAAAACATTTTTATTTCCCTACACAGCTATAACCTCAGAAATTCACAGCAAAAGTGACTATATCCCAAAATAACACCACCAAAATGTAGGTCTATACTGACCAATATGCCCCAGGAGTAGTCTGGTCATCAGTGGGCCTTTTCCAGCCAGAATCCATCGTGCACGCAGGCCTGATACTGCAGCAGCAGCCTGGGGAGGTGTTGGAAAAGAACAAAAGCAGTGGCTAAAAGGTGTGGCTTTATGATCACCAAGTTTGCACAGAGTAAGATGTTTCTCTGCATGTTGAACGAGTCTTACATTAAATACAGAGGAAGCTGCTGTTTCATCTGTGTGAGCTGTCCTACTCTGGAAAACAGATTACTTGGTTGATTGCTTTACAACCACACGCTAAACATTCTAAACAATTTATGCATTTAAACTGTATGTTTTTCTCTCTCAAAACTTGCTACTCTGCAATGTTCCACAGATCTTGTTGATAACACATTCATCTAAAATTATCTCAGTGCACACAGCACCCTCCTATAGAACAGATGCTATGTAACCTGCAGTTCTGTTTTGATCTCAAATCGACGTGTTTAAGCTACTCGTGTGAATTATAAATTGAAACTAAACTAAGAAAATGAAATTGTTGTGGTTTTTGCCATGATGCTTCCACAGTTCAATAGTTCTATTCATTTTAGAGTGCCTTTCTGGTGTGACACTTGGGGTTGCTATTTAAGGTTTAACTGGTTCTGTATTTAAGGATCTTCTGGGTTATCTTAGAAAACCTCTAAAAATTAACCTTTCCCAGCAACATTATTGAACTTTTTCTGGGTATCTTCTCAATTTGTTTTTGCATCACTTCTGAATTTAGATGAGACTTATATATGAGAGACATTTTTCTTTGTAATTAGCCTACTTATATATCTTCGTGCATCTTGAAAGGATGGCTAAGTATCATGGGAGATTAGCGCTTGCATCCTGGGGCCTTTTCATATCTAAATCACTGGTTATCAACCTCAGATAATTATTCCTATTTATTTACTATTTATATTACAGTAATTCCTATAGGAATCTCCCAGGTTGGGGCCCAGTGTGCTATGTGCTGTAGGTGCATGAATAAGATGCAGTTGCAAAGACCTCCATGCTGCTCTATGAATCTGCCTTTTGTAGGGAGATGACATTTTGCAATCCCTCTAAGCGGGGAGGGCAGAGTATAGATGAAGTCTGGAACCCCGCATCTTTTTGCTTCTAGAAAGCAATTTAAGATTTCATATTCTGGGGAGGACAGGGAGGGACCAGGGATTTCACTGTTGCTGTCTGTGCTGTGCTTTCACTGCTTATGAAAAAATGGACTTCAGGATCCAGAGCTGCCCAGTTTGCTCCCATGCAAATTCCTGGCTTCACAGGCCCAGCAAGACGGTCTTTTCCCTTCGTAGCGACTCTGGAAAAGCTGCCTTTTGCATTGTTTTGGCATTGTAACTTGATTTTTGAAGCCTCAAAATACTTTCTTAGACTCTTGTTTTTCAGTAAGACGGAGAGAAACTAATGTCCCTTCCCAAAACCTTCTGAATTCCAATGGAGCAGCATCTTTTCACTGCCCCTCTTAAAAAATCTTCTGGACAAAAATGTTTCTTTACAAAAACATTCCACATTTCTTTATGAGAATAAAATGCTGAAGCCAGGATTGCTTCAAAGCAGAAGCTTCAGTTCCACTTTGGCTTCAGTATCTCACCATAGGAAAGTCAGAATCTACAAACACATAATCAAACCAAGGGCAGTAACAAAGAAGCCTTGGACTGAGTTTCCCCTAAGGTTGAGATATTGCAAATTCTTTGCCTCTTCAGGGCCCTGTAGGGTTCCAAAAGCATCCCCCCTTCTCCAGCCTGATGCTTCCTTCTCTGGGTTTGTGAGAATCGTGTTTTCTGTCTCCTCATCCCTCCTGCAGTGAGTAGATGTGGCAGCTCCTAGCCGTGATCCTGACATTGCTAGGGGCTCATGTGTGCAGGTCTGTCAGAACGAGGGGGATGAAGGTGAGTTAGAAGGAGAGGGAACACCTGCAATCAATGGGAGAACTACAAAAGAAAGCAATGATGTTGTGGCCAGAAGTGCTAGTAAGGTGTAACAAAACCCAAGAATAAGGAGGCACCTAGCAAGAGCCTGCTGCCGGCACATAGCAAACAGATGGTGCAGGCAACCTGAACAGCAAGGGGGTCAGCTTCATCAGGGCTGCCTGGATCAAGGAACATGTGCTGCAAGGCCACAGAAAATAGTGGGGTCATTAGTCACTTCCAGAGGTGTACAGCTCTGCCTCCCCAGCATGCCGTGGAGTCCAGCCCAGTCTCGACCTCTTGGTAGGGAAGGAGTCAAAGAGTTGGAGAGAAGTGATGGATGCAGGCCTTTGCTTTGCTGGCGTGAGTTCATTCACAGCTTTCTTCTGAGGAGGCAGAGGGACTTCATGAATGAAAGTGTGGCTGGTGCAATGATGCTGAAAAGGCTGTGCAGAAAACTGCTTTTGCATCCAGCACATAGAACTCAAGAAGGGCCATGGCTGGGTGAGCAAAATGTGCATTTTCCTGTTGGCTATTTTTTAATTAGGCTGTTGCTGATGCTGACACTGTGGATATTTTCTTTGCTCTATCTCCTTTTCTTCTTTATTATTTCCTACTTTGGTTTGATGTTGTTGGTATATAAAATTTAAAGAGCTCTAAATTTTTTTAAAGGCCCCTAAAGGGAGCGGTGCTTTTTTGTGTTAAAGTCATTACATGAACACCTGTGAACTGTTGAGTTTAATTGGGCTACAGCTGTTGGGGAGCGAGTGGGGATTTATTGGTTTGATTGGCTGTCTTCAGATTGTGGTGTATTGTCATGCATTGCCCTTCTAACTTGTCTCTTTAAACAGAAGCACATGTGCATATCAGGTAGTTATAGGGACTGGGATCTGAGGAATGAAGCTGTCAAAGCAGAGCAGATCGTGTGGCCATGTGAGGATGCAAAGGCAGCCAGCAGAGAGCATGGGAAAGCTGTGTCAGCTGGGGGAGCACCAGCTGGCCATGGCCAGCCAGCCTGCTCTGCAGCTCTCGCGGAGCATGCCAAGCTTGCAGAGGCATTTCTGAGCAGTGACTGATCGTGCCACAGGGTTCCTGGGTAGTGTTGGGGGGAAAGGATGCTTCCTACTGTGAAAGCAAGGTCCTGTCTGGAACATCACATGTCTGCATGGACAGCAGCAGAGGTCACATAAAAACCATCTCTCTTAAGGAAGCAGCCGGGGGAAAGACAACGGTAAATCAGGACACCTCCGGGAGAACAAGTCTTCTTGCTAAGAAGCTGGATCTCCTGTACAGCCAGCTAGTCGCATCAGCTCTGCAGAGTAGAAAGGCTCCGTATGTATAGCTGAGAGAGGGAGGAACACTGAGGAAACCGGCTCTGTACCACTGACGGAGCTCAGTTGCGATTGAGAGTCACAGAGGCAGCCTGTTTTCAGTTTTCTTCCCTACAGAGCTTTGCGTAGTGAAGAACATCTCTCTCCTCTCTCCAGGGATGCATGGGGTGGGAAGGCTGAGGCAGGACAGCCAGAGCCTAGCTGTGCTCTGCTCAGGACCGCTGAGGAGGCAGCTGCTGGTATCTTGATGCTGGAGAAGCTGGGTGTAGTGCTCACCCAGCTGGGTGGCACCATCGGCTGTCGTGCTGGAGAGCCATCTATCTCTCCCCTGGCAGAGCCCACCAAGCGGTTAGTGCCTGTGCCCATTCCTTGCCTATGGGAGTGCTTCCCTTTGCAGTTTAATGAGATGAGAGGATGTTCCTCCTCTCTCTTCAAATCTGTCCAGACCCTCATGGGGCTCAGTGAGACCCCAGTTACCAGCACATGCCTCTGCTCTATTGTTCTGAGTCATTTTACTCTATGTGTCTGTAAAGGATATGGACGGAGATGCCTCTTTGCTGCGCCTCAGGGTAGGGGGGAGGGTAAGAAAATTCCTTTTGATTCCTTTTTTTTCTGTTGTTTTCACACCATTAGGAAATAATTAACCTCCTTAGTGAAAGCATGTCTCCTTTTCACCTGAGTAGGAAAACCTTAAAATATACATACAATATTTTTAACACTAAGCTTAAATTATGCAGTTGCTGCATTTTGATGATAAATATGCAGATGAGAAGATTTCTGCCTCTTTTATCTTGTGGTTCTAACTCTGTCTAAAAACAGATTGTCGCAGTCACCCTAATTCTGAGAAAAACAGCCTTTTGTGCATTGAAAAGCCAAAACAAGCAAGTCTGATGATCAGATCTTCTCTTCCTAGCTGGCATATGTCTGCCATGCTAGTGAAGGAATCACTTATTTCTCGCGGTGACGGCAGTTGGTGCCATCAATTCCTGTCAGCTGGGGAAAGGGATGGGAAGCCAAATTTATACACTGGTGATTAATGCTGGAAGCTCACATGAAGAAAGACACTGTGAATACCACTGGAAAGCTCTGAGATGGCCCATTCGGCTGCAGCACAGATATATTCTGTCCAGATGTGATTAAGTAATTCTTGTCTTTCTGCATCCTGGGGACAGCCCTGAGTGGGAATCTCCTCAGGTAGGCTCTCGACTGTAGGTGTCCAGGCCAGGCCAACATAAGATTGGTGGATTGTAGGTGTTGAGGAAGGCTGCAGAACTCCATCAGCAGCAGATCTTGTTCTTCATCTATGCTTACCTTTTTCCTTCAGTTTTTAAGCTGACGTTTTTATTGGAGGCCAGGACTGGTTTGGGCAGTTTGAGGAGGGGGGTGGCCCACTGCCCTGTATGTGGAAGGCAGGGCATTTGAGAAATTGCCTGGTGGTCCCACCAGTTCTTTTCCCCCTTCTTACTCGTATATATACATGCACACAATCATTTTGTCTCTAGAGCATAATTGCCTATTTCACTGGCTGTTGCAAATAGGCTGCCACACTGACCATTGTGCCCTTTACAGTGTTTGCTGAATACACGAGCTCAGGAAACAAAGATCCTGTGGGAGTCAGGCCAGCCTCTCAGTCACCCAGAGACAATAAAACCTTGGGCTTGCCTAGCAATCCAGAGCTTGTCCCTGCAAAGCAGCTCTTGAGCTTTGGTTAAAAATAATGAAAGATGATTCCAGAGTTCATCTCATCAGGCAGAGGTTGGGAACAAGATGCTACTGCTTCTGAACATAAAATTGTGCCTGCACTGTCCAGGGTCTGTGTACCAGGGTCTTCTTGCTCACCTGCTTCCTGAAATACCCATCATGAAAAGATCTGCTTTTTCTAAGTTTTGTCCTTCTTTTGACCACAGCATTTGTAAAGTCACTGCCTTTGAAATGCATGTTCCAAAACTCTGGCGTTCTGGATCACTACTGAGCATAGCAGTAAGTACACAGAAGCATTTTCTGGCCAGAGAGATTCTTTGATTTCATGCTTTTTGGTCTTTCTGGATTTAATAGCATCCTTTCTGGTGCTACTAATCACAAGCAAGAGCAAGTCTATGTTCATCATCATCCATTTGCCTTTTCATGAGCAAACTCCATCGTTACTGGCTGTTCTTGGACTGGCCACTCAGACCAGTGCTGAGCTGGGAGCTGGAGGCAGCCACAGAGGGTGGTGGTGGCAGGGCTGACAGTCTTACCTTCGCTGTGTGACGCTGAGCACAGGCCATAGCAGATATGCCTGCAAGAGCCAATCAGTCATGTACATCCTCCTACTTCCCCATCCAGTAAATTCACTGCATGTTTCTGACAGATTGTAAATGAGGGTAGGAAATTTGGCAAAGCATAATTAACAATACTGAGCAGATCTGGAGTTTAGGGGTCCTACCTCCTAATCCCCTCCTTTGACCACTGTGTATCCTAATGCATTTCTCTGGACACCTGTCAGATTAGTGCTGAAAACGCTACTTCAAACCTTACGTTTAGTCAATCAGTTAGTCGAGAAGCTACAAAGTTTGGACATACTAGAATTTACATAGAAGGTGGCCTCTGGTGAAAGCTAATTGGCCTTGAATTACCTTTACAGAAAAACCCCTGTAAACTAGCAGTTTCCACGTGAACGGTATTAAATCAAAGAATTGTAAAAAGAAATAACACTGTCTGCAAGGATTGTGAAACTTTGTTCCCAGACAGTATAACTTCTCATTTGACCTGCACATATCCCACAGTCAAACATGAAGGGCTTTGGACTCTAATACCATCTGTGGGAATGTGATCCCTTGGCTAGTTTGCAGCTGTTCAGCACTCTCTCAAGATACACTGGAATTTCTAAGTTCAATTGAACTAGGCAGTGAAAATAAGTGTGAAGGGTTTTAATATCGATCTATGAAGATTATAGTGTTCATAGGCAAATAAACACTCTTGTGTTATGTTTTCTTGCACAAAGGGCACGGCATAACGTGCTTTTATTTTAGGTTGAGGAAAACTGTAGTGAGAAAGAACAGAAGGCAAGTCCCCATGACAGCACGGTGTGTGTCTGCGCATGCATGTCTGTCAGTCTTTTGCAAATGGTTGCAGACACTCTGAAAACAAAAGTAGTTGTTGAGGTCTGTACACGGGAGAGTTCTTACAGTCATACAGATGGAAAATAACAGGCACTTGCAGCTTGGGCTGCATAATCCGTACAGACTCACACCTTAAGACATCTAAAAATATATTTCCTGATCTCCTCAGAAGACCCCCCCCCACTTTAGGCTGTTGGGTAATGAGGGTGAGTCAGCCACATTAGGGCTTCCATTCATCCCATTTCATTGTGCTTAAGTAGGCAATAGCTACTGGAATTGTACAGCCCATCTCTGTGCTAACTCAAGAGCACTGCTTATTTCTCCATCTCTTCTTAATGTTGGTGCAAAAGTAAACCTGCTGGGGTTGTACATTAGTTTTCTTTTCACTCCATAAGCTGTTTCTTTGCCGAGAAGTCCAGCACCTTGCTGCAAATCGGCTCATATATATAGTATAAAGTAGAACCGTAGGAGATTCCATAGAGAATCTGATGTTAGTTTGTTATGGTATTCTAATATTTTCTTGATTAAAGAGTTCTGTCAGAAGAGCAGTGGTCCTAGGCGCGTCTTTCCTCAGGGGCCTGTGAATAGAATTCCTCTTCTTAGCACCCAGATCTGGTATCTCCTTTTCTGTATCATGAGTCCCGCATGTTTAGCACATTACAAGTTCTGTTTGAATTGAATTGGTATTTCTGCAGCTGCGTCACGTGATCATCAACATTAAAATGGTTGTTCTAGGATTAATAGTTCTTTCTCTACCTTTTGGACTGTAGCTTCCTTTTCCAGGAGGGGCAGGAAATCACATCCTGTCCTTTACATTCGCAGCCTTGGCTCCTTCCCAAAGAGAGCAGAATTTAGTGCTGCTGATGCCTGCAGCTTGGTGAGATTGTTCAGAGAAATGGAAAATGTACTGTCCCCTGGTGGGAGGGGGTGTGAGTCGCTGTGATGACGGGAGAAGTGGCATTTCAACTGAGCTCCGCTGGCTTTGGTGTAGCTGTCTCCTCTTGGAGCAGGGATGGTGTTTCCTAAATTCCTGTCAGGGCGGAGTGCGGCCAGCTGGGCCATGGCCAGGGGTACGGCTCTCACTCGGCCCTGGCCCCACAGAAATACAAGTGCAAGTGCTGCACAATGCGGGTGCAGAAAGTGCAGCAGCGCCAGTCAAATGCTGTGCCTCTGCAGAGAGCTTACTACAGGGACTGTTGGTGCAGGGTGTCTGGACGGCAAGAGCCTGTTCAGAGTTGAGAAAATCTGCAGGTAGTGGGGCTGCCTGTCAGACTGTGTTATACAGACACATTAGCATCCTTCTGACACTCCCTTGACATGTATTCATGTCTCGTTGGCCTCCAAAGTTGAAACTGAGAACTAAAGAGGCTCCTACTGGTGTTTGGAGCTCAAGAGATTGTGAATATTTCTTCACTCCCACCATTGCTACTTGTCATGTTAGTGAGGCCCCACAGGATCCTCCAGTAAAGCACTGAGGACACAAACTCTCCCCTTGTGAAGCACATGGTGTCTCTGTACAGCACAGCCTCTGCCTTCCCAAGTGGCTGCTTCCTACCTATAGTTCTCTCTATTTTTCTCAAAATCTGCTGCTGACACAAGCCTTTGTCTCAGTAGTTGTGGATGAGGTGGATACCCTGTATTTGTTTGGCAGCCTGATAGCGTGGTATGAGATAGCTCCTATGCTGTTGCTGGGAGCATCTGAAGTCACTTTCTGCTCTGAACCAGGACACTGTTTTCTGTGCACATCTGTAACTGGTCTTGTTGCTACATGCTTTGAGTGATGCAGTGAGGCTGCTGGAGAGGAGGGACCACACTGCAGAGGGAACCCAGCCTTGTTGGTATTAGACAGAGAGGCAGAGACGACAGTTGTTGGGTGCAGAGGGAAGCCATTTAATGGCTTCATCTCTGGCAGGACCCGACATCATGGATCTGTGCTGCGTGCCTCTGCCACATGGCCCCCACATGGGAATGTGGATGAGGTGTCCTTCCCTGAATTCACTGTGGAGCAGCATCCAGTGCCAGTTTTGGCTGTTAATCATGTTGAGGTTTTATACTGGGCTGTGGATTCTTGAAACTTGGAGTCCCAATCAGGGATCAAAGGGTTATATTTTAACCAGCATTTCATTTCGATCAACCCTTCATCTTGTATTTGCTTTTTGTCTTTAGTGGCACTAACGTTCATTTGATTAATTGTCCCCAGTGTTTGGAACAATCCATAGTGAGATCGAGGGGGAGCAGAAGGAGGTAAGAAGTCATGATGAACTCCAGGCTGTGCAGTACATCAGCCTTGTTCTCAGTGCTTTGGCCAATGAGTGGTCCTGTCTCTCTCCAACCTCAGTGGATACTTTCAAAATTCTTTGCTGTTTTCCTTATTTACATCTTATTGACTTCTTGATTTTGACCTGAGGTAGCTCCACTGCAGCACAAACACCTAGCACTGCCTTTGCTATGGACTGCTTTGAATGTGTCCCCTCCAGTGCTCACAGTGCTCCAGTGGAGAGGGCTCCATGGTCACAAAAGCGTTCCCTAAAACTAGAAGAGCTACAAGGCTGAGAAACCTAAAAACCAGAGGGCTTAGTGAGAGACCATGTAAGGAACTTCACTGAAAGGCTGCGTGCCCTCTGCAAAACAGAGCAGAGCACACAGAAGGCTACAAACAGCCTGGCTTTTGGATGCCGGTGTGTGCTTTTAGTTTAACCTGATGAAATGCAACAGGATAGAGAGGAAATGAAAGAGTTTGTACAAACTATAGGGGCAACATATGGCAGACCGGGGATGGGGAGACCTTGGAGAGCAGTTTGTGGCCGCAAAGATACTCAGCCTGTTTTACAGCACAGCTGCTCAGAACAAAAGAGTCTGTCTGGATCGCTCGTGTGTTAGCTAATGCTGGTGACAGGAAGTTTGGAAAATGTCTAAAATATTGCTCATTAAATGGGCAAGTGCAGCGCTCAGGTTCGAAACATACTGATCAAATATGTTGGTCATAACGGACACACTTATGAGATGTGTCAACAATTTAAAGGAGTGGGTGCGAAAGCAGGGAAACAGCAGAGCCAGAATAGCAAAAGGGAGCAATGTGTTGTTGCTTAAGGTTGCATGGTACCCTTTCAGGAGAAATTGCTCCAGCTTGTGTAAATCTGTGGAATTGAAAAAGGCAGAGCAGAGAGGGTGTATATGTATGAGCCATATGAGTGGACCTCAGAGTACCTCAGTCTGGATGCTTGGGAAGTGGGGCAATGAAAATGTCTTTTTCTGGAGCTGAGGTTAACAGTTGCAAGGAGCAGATGGTTATTGTGAGTTTCATGAGCAAGATACACCCTGACTTTGGTGATCCACAGATTTAATGGAGTTGCTGTAATTCAGGACTGATGGTGCAAAATTTATTGATAAATTGTATGAAAGTGTAATCTGGGAAATGAGTTCTGTTGAATGGTTCTGCCCATAAGAAGACAGGGATCAGTCGGATCCGCTATATTTATATATTTAGGCTGAATTTTCTGAGTGTCATGAAATGGTATCATGAGGTGAGGCAAATATTTTCAGAAATGCTTGCAGGATTGTGAGCTTATTATTTCCTGACATTCCTAAAGTAATTGTAGATGAAAGGCATATTTGAGTCTGGGTACACAGCACTGCTGCTACTTTGAGTGCAGCAAACAACGCTACTATTGGGGAAAATGAACTTCCAGAATTGGTGTAAAAATGAAAATTGTTTTGATAAACTCATCAAAGTAAGAGAAGTTACCTGCCTTAGAGTTTGTCTTGCCCTGTACAGTAGCATGGTAAAATCACTGGTGATTTGTACATTTCATTTGAACACTAAATTAAAATATATCTATTTCCTATTATTCTTGAAGTAAGGGTTTTTCCTTTGTATCTAAATAATAGCTTAGAGCTTTCTGTAAAATTGCCATCACATTGCTGCCCTTGTGTTTTTACAGATGCACAGCAATTCTGAACATCCAGTCTCTCTGGATGTGGAGGCAGGCAGCCACCCTCAGCAGCTTTGCTGAAATTTTGGCTCAGTATGACCCAGCTTTTTTGCAGAATCCGTGCACATAACAGTGCCCATTGCTGTGACTCCGGCTCCTGGAAAGGACTCCTACTTGGAAAAATTATCAGCGTGTAATGAGTGAGGACTGCTTTACCCAGCCTAGCTTTGATCTTTGCTCAAGAACTGATTCAGGATAATAACAGGCTGACATAAAATACAAATGGCCACTTTGCAAGACAAAGATGATTGCTTGTGTAGAGCTTCGGCTACCATGCAATTCATTTCCTTTCATAGACATGCAGCTAATATGTAAGAGTCATTTGCAAGATATTTCTGATTTACATAGTGGCCCCACCTTTCCTGCAGCCCACACTGAAAAAGCTAGATTGGCTGGAGGCTTACAATGATGATAGCAATGAATAATACATAATCTGCAATCTGGGCTCCTTTAGCCATGTTATTTGCAGGCTGCAGTTTTTTTCTGGCTTAAGCAATATGTTTTTTACTGGATGTGTTGGAATTTTGTTTTGTCCCTTCTGCCATAACTGTGCCTGGAATGTTTGGAACTGCACATTAATACCAGGAGATGGTTTATGCAGTTGACAGCACACTGTTTATGGCTCATCTTTGTGCAGTATAGTGATGGGACAGCAATGCACAAAGAAAAGGAACCTGGGGAAGGAACTAGCGGGTTGGTGTGTGGTGTCCCCCCTGTTCCTCCCCGTTGGCTTTTTGCCCCCTTGATTTTACATCATTTGAGGAGTCTGTTACGGTCAGTATTCAGTTTTGGCTGTGAGTTTGCCATCTAGTGGCTACTGTGTTTGTTAATAATGTCTGAATAGGTCCCTTGTTAAAACTGGCTGTGGTTTAGGTTCTCCTGTTGCTCAGGTTGGACGGTAAAAGCCGACAGACATCTCCTTGCCTTCACCCTCTGTGGCACTGGGTGCAGCTCACAGCTCCGCTGTCCTTTGGCTTAGCAGCCATTTGATATTTAAGCATTGTTTAAGGCGAAGCATGCTGTCAGGGCAAAGAGGTCCCAGGCTGAAGGCTGGAGTTTGGAAGCATTTGGGTCAGGTTCAGCCCTCTAGAAATAGGAGCCATCTCCATACACAGCCCTGCTGTGCAAGGGCTGAAGCACTGAGGTTTCCTCCCTGGCCTTAGCAGCGTCTCAGCCTGGCTGCACCAAATTCTCCACGTTGTACATACTCAGCAGGTTATGGTTCAAGTTATTTTTCTTTGGTTTGACCTGGGTTCGTGAATGAGAGTAAAGCTGTTGTGTTGCTGCCACTACCTAAGTTTCCTGCCCCAAGGAAATACTTCTCAGGCCAGTGCTTTGGTGTGTGCTTGTGTGTACAGACAAGTGAGATCCTTAATTGAATCAGCCATTGCACTGGAGATACCGTCACAGTGTAGTGTGTGTACTTGGGTGGGAATAGGGAGGAGCACATGTGCAAAGAATAGATACTAATTTGGGAAGAAAAAAGAAAAGCATTTGAGTAATCTCCTCTGCGTCTTTCCTCACGGAGGTTTTACAGAAGTTGCATTTGTTTGTGTTTGCAGTCCCAGGTACCAGAAGGAATGAGGTGCTACTCTCTCATGCACGTCTGCTTTGTGCCTGACTTTCTCTTCCATGATCTCATGTATGAATCAAAGCTTGCCTACAGGTGGTGATCGAGCCCAAAAAGGCTTATCACTTACCAAGCAACCGTCTGCAATTATTTGTTTGTCCTCTGTAGCCAGCTTAGTTACTTATTGATATCTAATGTTTGTCTCACCATGTTATAATGAAAAGGAAGAGATAAAAGCCCCGTTCTTGCTTGAAGTGCCAAATTAGCTAAGAATGGTGACACTCTGCTACTGTTCTCTTGTGTGCTCAGATAGAAAGGCATAAACCATTGCTCTTTATAGGCAGGGGTAGCTTGTTATCCTGGGACAAGGCTGTTTCTAATGCTTGAACTGTGAGCCAGAAGCATTTGAAATATTTACTAGACAGTTAAAATACAGGGGATGCTGCTTTGCTGTATCAGGCGTCACACAAGAAATCAGCACGAAGGAAACATTTCCTCCAGGGTAGCTGCAGTGGAGCCTAAAGCAAGCAGCAAGGCTGAGGGTTTGCTTTTGGGAGACCAGTCCTAGAGCACTCGTAAAATCTCCTGAAAGGCCAAATACCCGTCCTCTGATCTGAGGCAGCACGGGTTTTGTGGAGTGAGGACAGAAGCCCAAAGGGCTCCTTGCCAGGAGCCTGCATGATGTGGTGCCGCAACTGCCATGTGAGGGGCCACTTCATCTCAGCATCTTCTGGGGGGTGGAGGCAGGTGCTCCTCCGGGCCCAGTCTAAGACTCTGGGCCTTCCCTCCTGGTTGTGCCTTTTCCATAACAGTTGTGTTTTGGAGGATGAGAAAAAAACCTGCCATGAGCTACTAGTTCACATCTTACATGTGGAATGTACTGTTCAGGTGCCCTCAAACTTTCTATCATGAGGTGACTGCTTGAGAATTAGTTGTAGGTGGCAGGGGGAACTTGCCAGTCTTCAGTCTACAGCAGGACATAGATTCTTGACTATATAGTTAATGTCTGTTCCTTTTAGTAACAGCATTAAGGCAAGTATCCTTGAGATAATAACTTGGGCCATATGCTTCCCTTTCCCTGCCTTCCCCTGCAGCAAAAAGAAACAGCTGTTGAAATATTTTTAGTTATAATCTGGTGGACATGAAAAAACCCATGTGTCTGTGCATGCATTTTTACTGTCTTTCTGGTTGTGTTTGTGCCTACAGCCAGACCACCTAGTGCTGGGAGCCCATCAGATGGCAGCAAGGCAGGGCTGGTGGCTGACTGGGGTAAGCACTGAAGTGGGAGGCTTCCGAGACGCATTTAGCTCATGCAGGCAGTAGTAATGGGTGACTCAGGAAGTGGCTTGGCCATTTCTGCTGCATGGAACTTTCCAGGACAGCAAGGACAAAGCTCCCTGAAAGCTACAACTGTGAGAGGTAGTGGAGTCTGCAGCCTGTTCCAGTGGCATCCCTTGGTCCTGTCTTGTCCAGCCACTAAAGCTGTCATTGCAGAGGTGCCTACTTTTCCCTGGCAGTCTGCTTACACAAGTTTCTAGTTTGGGTCCTCCTGCAAATGAGGGTTTAAAAACCCCAGGGATCTTTTTCTTTGTGAGTGTGTGTTGTAAAGTGATGTCCACAGACATTCTAACGCAGACCACAGAATTTTGATGGAAGCCAGGGTTTGAATCAAAACCACCTCATTTCCCTCCAAACCCTGTCTCCCTGTCAGACTTGTCTGGATCCCATTAGAAATGTGTTCATCAGAGAAAAATGACATTTGCCTCTACTCTGATGTACGTATAAATATAGTGTGACATTGGGAGAGACCCAATGCCCCATTTCTCAGCAGAATGCCTGTGTTCCTGCTGTAAATGCAGGGAGATCTGAGGTTCTCTTTACCAGGACTCTGATGATAACCTCCAGCAATGGCTAGTGTTGTTTCCTAGCCCTATATCTGTTGCATTAGTGGTTGTTACGTTTCTTTTATGCAGCTTTGTTACATGAAAACAATAGTTAATACTTCCATTAGGAGGGAAAGCTTAATTTTTTTTTTTCCATGGCAAGAGGAAGAGTGGTGTTGGAAAGAAGTTTTCTAAGCTGTTCCTGATGTGTGGGTATGGTCACGAACCAAGGACTGTTTGGGATAAAAGGCATCACCAGTTGGTACAATTCCATGTAATATTTGAAATATTTTCTTATAGGTGTGAGAGAGCTGTCAGTCTTGAAAAGACACAATTCTGTTCTTCAGGGTTTGGGTAGAGGCAGCAGTGAGAGCAGGAGGAAGGTTTGCTCTTGGACTTTGCCTAATTATTCCTGAGGGAGAACTGGTCTTGGGAACAAGGAGCTCAAATCAGGCTGTGATTACTGGAAGAGGGCTCACTGGTGTCTTGTTGGTAGTGTGACTAAGTCCTGCAGTATTTGGTGGGACTTTTTCTTCCAGATGCTGAAAAAAATGGATTTTTGTGCAATTTGAGCTCTCATTTTAGGAAAGATATTTCTAATCTTTGTGGTTATGCAAGAACTTTTTAAAACATGAAATGAATGCAGCCTAATGGATCAGAAACCAGAAAGCAAAGAAAGAGAAACCAAAGTACATCTCTCCTCTTTATCACATGATTGGTTTGGGGAGGAAGAATGAGTCATTATTTTTTAGCACATGAAATTGGCAGTGCACACTGTGATTACCCCTGTTCCAAGCCTGCCTATATGCACAGATAAAACAAGCTACGCTTAGCACTTGTCCAAGCTCTGTGGCACTGGTCTGTGCTCCGCTGGGAGGCTGAAAACACTGGCAATTTTTTGGTGAGCCGTGGGAGAAGAGAACATGATGAGGAACTCCATTGGCTGTGGTGCTTGTCCCTGGGGCTGGAGTTCGGTGGACACTCCTCATCTGTGGAAATGTGCTAATCACTCTGCATCCCCTCCATGTGCCTACACATGCTGCTTGTGCTCGTTTTTCAAGCCTCTTTCCCAACGTATCTAACCCATTTAGGAATCAGTACCTTGGATGAAATTTTAGTGTTAGTAGTCTAAGACTCAGGTCTCTCAATTTAATTACTCCGTGTTAGTCAAAATTATCTTGCCTTCTCAGGCAGATAAAATCAGAACAAAGACAGATACATGGGAAGAGCAAGCTTTTAAAGTTAGGGCACAAGTCGTTTGTTCAGTACAAGCTCCCCCTAGAACTCAGAGATGGAAAAATCCTGCTGGGCTGGAAAGCAGTGTAGTTCATCACTACACAGATGGTGAGAAGATGGAGGTGGAGGCTTCATATCTGCTCTGTTTACAGCCAGGGTCAGGAGCAGAACGATTTTCCCTGTCTTTGGGGTTCAGTGGCCGTATAAGCTGCACATACCCCACTTTCCTAGCAAGGGGCCCTATTTGTCAAGGTGGCAGGAATCCTCGGAGGACCCTTTCTTGGACTCAGAGAAAGGTCCTAGACAGCCCAGAGCTGAAGCAGCATTTTAGGTTGTAGTTTCCAGGTTCATCAACTTTTGCTTTAATTCCTGGTGCTCACTGTTTTAACTTTTAAAACTCTGCCACTTTATGATCTCCACCTCTGAGATCCCTCTTATCCCTGTTGTGCAATTACTGCGGATCAGAGTTGAATCTATTTTTACCCTCTTGTTTTTCCCTTTGGTTTGTAATGCCTCTGGGAGTGAGTTCTGGGAAGAATCTGCTTTGGTTTTAAGCTGTATGGTGCCGCCTCCTCTCCCATTATCACTGTCTGGTTTCAATGGCCCCATTGTGCTGTCTTGTACTGGCGCTTTACTTGGTTTGAAGTGTGGGTAAGAAGTTGCTCCATCCCTCTAGTTTTATTCTGCCACTCACAGCGCTGACCTTCTACCCGGGAGCTCTTTGAGTGGAGTGGCTATTTCTCCTGCCTGCACACCTGACAGCACTCAAAGTGGCAGGTACAAACTGCCAGGGAGCTTTCCTGCAGCCCTGCTAACACCTGCTCTTTCTCTGGTGCTTCTCTCTTGGCTGAGAGGGGTTGTGGATCCTGTGTCTTTAGTACTTTGGCACATGAGATTTCTTTCAGGACTGTGAAATTTTGGCTTCTGCCACTGATTGAGAGAGAACACGAAAAAAATTCTGATGATGCAAAAAATGCTGTAAAGTAGAATTATTCTAATGTAATTACTTTCTGACTGCATTAAACCCTTTCCATTGTGCATTTCTCAGGCTTTATTGAATCCCAGCCAATTTCCTTCAGCTTTGTCTCATTTCCCTTCAAAGTCGGCTTTTCTCAGTTCCAAGATATTTGTGTTGCTGCCCTTTCTGCAGACCCTCATCTGCATTTCAAACCTGGTGAGAGATTACCATCCCTGTATCTTAGGTATCTCTGTAGTCATTTAGTACACCTGGCTCACATCCAGCCCTTGGATGCAGAATTGTCTCTGATCTGGCTGACAGTGTAAAGCAGCTGCTCTCCCGTACGATCCCCAGGAGCACAGTCCCTTCCGTAAGTGTCCCGTTGTTTCCCAAATGAAGTAAAATCCCTCTTGGACCACACTGCTTGCCCCGTTGACAGACCTCCCAAGTCTTTTCCCCTTCCTTTCCTTTTCTTGCCCAACTATCAATCGTGTTGTTTGGTCCTTTCTTCAGATACTGAAAACCTGTGCCCATATGCCAGCTGCAGCCGTGGGTAGTCACGTAGGTCACGTGGCTGGTGCTTGCTGGTGGGGCAGTGTGTGCTCGGAGACAGGGCAGAGTCTGAATCTGTGTATAATCAGACAGTTGGGTGCACTTCGGATGAATATTTAAGATCTCAACGTGAGCACTGGGCTAATGAATTCTAGCATTTGCTGCAGAAGTGTCACAAACATAATGGGGACAAAATTTGCTTAAAATTTGTTTTGAACCTGTGTGGTATTTTTCTCTTAGTTTACTCAGTTCTGTTTTTTTCTGCATCTTATTTACTTTGGACTGTGAAACTACACCAGTTATTTTCACTTTTTTTTGGTTTTGAATGCATTTAATTTTACTATTCTGCAGACAGAATGATACCACAGTCTCTTTTATTTGCTTCCTGGACACATTGTATTATTGATGCTTTCTAAAACTTTTACTTTTTATTGGGTTTGGAGTCCACAAAAGCTTGGACTTGAAGCCTACAGCCACCGATCAAAAATGGGGTATTAATTGTTACCAATGTGCACTATGCAGAAATTAAGAGTGGGATTAGATGAGGAGAGTTTTCCGTATGCTCTGAGTGCACAGCTCCTCCTGAACTCTTACAGTGCCGATCTCTTCCCGGATGTCTCCCTGGAATAATTTCTCTCAGTCTCCCTTGAAGCACCGTTCCTGAGTTAGTCAGATCTGTGCCCCACATTCACGCTGTTTCAAATGGCAGCATCCCATCCCCCTGAAGTTGTCTCATAAAGCTATTCTCAAGCCAGGAGCGTCAGCCCACGTGACGGGTGAATCCAGGTCAGAGAGCATGGTCCCTTCACATCTGCTCGATGCTTGCTGCTGACATTTTCATTCAGCCTGCCTGTACTGGGCAGTGATGGAGGTCTATAAAGGGGGGACAGAAACATCTTTCTGCTGGGGAAGGACAATGGCAGGACCTCCCAGTAACTGCAGCTGTGTCGGGGCTCTGAATACAACGGGCCACTCTTGGCAGTGCTACTGAGGTCTGGCTCTTGGAAAGCAGCGCTGTGATTCAGCTGTCACTCAGCTCCCAGCAAAGGGAGCTTTGAAAAGGCGCCTCTGCTGCTCTCCTGGAGTAGCAAATATTTCCTAGGCCTCTGCTGCTGAATGGGAGAGATTGCCATTGTCCTCCTTCCCCTCTCAAGCTTGCTGGGCTTGCTATAAATGGGCCTTTTGCAAAGGAACAATAAGCCCAGCGAAGGGTCCAGGTTGCACATGTCTGAGCAGTGAGAACACTCGAGCACTTTTTCATTGGCTCCTGTGATGTGAAAAGCTGTGCTGCCGACAGGGCAGGTTTATTTTCCAGCCACAGCTGTGGGTTTGTTTTCTCTCTCAGGTTGCGCTGCTCTGGGTGTACATCTGCATGTTTCAACTCATTTCCTAGAAAATATTTTCACCCCAAGATTTCCTTTGGCCTCAGAAATCTGTTTCCTTTTGCAGCTCAAGCTCTGTGATGTGTTTGCAGTGAAACCCGCAAGCCAGGTGGGACCAGCCTGCTTTCACATTTCTGCTGCGATAAACTTCGGCTTAGGTTTGATAGAATATCCCCAAACGTGTATTGCCTTGTGGTTTTGTGGCAAAGCCGCGTGCACCTCTCTGATTCAAACCTGGCTGAAGAGCCATGGCTTGGGCTGAGGTTCACAATGTACTTTGGGGTTAACTCAGGTAGAAGAAGATGTTCCTTAGTAATCTGTATGGAGACAAAAGGTACAATTTTCTGCCAATCAGCCATAACAATCTTTGGGAGACTTTGAAGAATGTCTTTTAAATCCCACCCAGATCCCAAATATAGAATAATGTATGCACTTCCTCCACCTGCAATATTCACTTTTTAGGGGGTCTTATAGCAATGACCTGTCTAAAAATGATGTAAGACAAAGGAACAGCATTCGGTGACACACAGTGGTCTTGCTTTCCTAGAGTATGGCTGACACGATTTGCTTTGCTTCCCAACATTTCATGTATAGATGCTTGAAAGAATAGATAACTTTTCAGTATATATAATCTCTGCTTACATACCCCTACAAATCAGTGTCAGCTTTTATTTAAAAATACTATCAGAAAAATTAATTCTTTGTTCTTTTCAGATATTCTATGGTCTGATTTTCCTCCTGTGCTAGTCTTACTCAAGTGCATTTTGCACTGGTGCTTCTCTTGATTTAGGCCTTTGTGAGTGCCCAGAGAATCAGTGCTTGCCCCGCCGAGTGACTCAGGCTGCAGCCTGGCCACACTGCCCCTGTCATCAAGAAGTTGCGAAATTGAGGTGACCGCACCCTGGCTGCAAGTCCAAGAGTTTTACGCGGCGGCTTGTCCTCCAAATGCCAGTGAGGAAAATCTCTTTGGAAGTTTCTGCCTTGCTCATCCCATTTACTGAAACTAAATTTCAAGAAGCTAATCGGGCAGAGAGTGCAAAGGATGAAATGTTAGAAATCAAATTAATGAAGCTGAATCACCAATTTGTGACCTAGAAGACTATTAGGAGTGATCAGAATTAATTAGCTCTCCTTTGCAATGCTTCAGAGGAAGCTGGTAAGCTCGGCATGGAGACGCAAAGGACATCGATGGGATCTGACTACCTGGACCGTGTGAAGCAATGCAGCAAGGCGCGCTCTGGCCCGAACCTGGGCTCCAGGGGCTACTCATGGAGCACAATTAGCAGAAGCAGAGGGAAGAGTTGCTGTGGTCCCTTTTTGTGTCCTGCTCTTTCATGGTTATCCAGGGACATACGGATAAAGCTGTGAACACCCTGTCTATGAAGAAGCAGCAGTCCTGTTCTCTGCGATGGAGGTGTAGGGGAGTCTACGGGACTGGGTAATAGGTGGGATTTTGAATTTTCTAGTGGAATGATACTGACAATTCACAGGAAAGGTCTCATGACAGCTGCTAGTCTATGAATTTGTTTCTTTGACTCAAGGTCTGTTTGCATTACCCTGCTTGCTGCTCCTTTTAGTGATCAGTATCCGATTGGAAGCGGCACTCAATAGGGACCACCTCACGCTACATCCCAAAAAGCAGAGAAACTATGACACAGTATCTTCCTGGTATTTGCTGATTTAATCAAAGCTGGGATTGAGTCCTAAACACTTCCAGGGACAGATGATACATGTATCAAGCTGTAGCTTCTTTTCTTTCAAAGGTCAGATTTTTAGACAGCTCTGGCTAATAGTTGCTGAAATAAACTGGTCATTTGGGATAGTGATACCAAGTCAATTTATGGATTGATTTGAAGTGAATGTGAAAGGCAATACCTACTTTTAGTAGTTCTTGAGAATTTTAAAGAAAATGACTATTTTCCTCACCGTTCTTTTGGGGGCAAATATGAAGAAAGAAAATATCTAATCATAATTATTTTCACTAAGCAGAACTGCAGTGTTTCTTCTTGAGTTGATAAACTCTTTTTATACACTAAACAGCCCATGGGAGAAAGAAAGAGCAGGAAAGGCTTGGTGAAGAGATGGCTTCAGTTTCTTGAATAATGCATTGTTCAGTAAATTGCCTGTCCTATCAGGAAATAGTCCACTGTATGTGATCAACATCGACATTGCTAGCTGGACAACTTACAAAGAAGCATTTTGGAATTAATTTGATGATTATGAAAATGTCTTGGATCCTTTGCTGAAGGCTAAATAAACACAATTAAAATATTCTTAGTTTTCAATGTGCTTTGTTCAGTTCATTAAGTGTAACTAGAGCTTCCAGTTATCTGCATTTAGTTTTTCAAAAAATTGGAGGGTATTTTTAGAGCAATGTAAAGCTTATTGCTAATTACACCTGGGGGGAAATCTCATTAGATATTCATTTGCTTTCAGAGTTTAAAACAATTCTAATGAGCTGCATTAGTTGTGATAACACTGACTGACTCTCTCTTGTCTGCTCCCCTCGGCTTGTCTGAAACAAACAAAGCTTCTTTGGAGCCTGTAACTCAGCAAATGTGACCTTGGCTATCTTTGGGGTGGAGGGGAGGGACGTGTAGTCCAGAGGAGGCGGAGAGAGTTTGCTGCAGTCAGGGCTTGGAGCTGGAGGTGGTAGATGACCTTGGAGCCAGAACGCCGGACAAGGCGAGATGCACTGTCCTGTCCCTGGGTGCACCACGGGCTGCCAGCGCCGTGCCGGGCAGAGCTGGGCTGTGCCGGGAGAGCAAGTCTGCCTTTCTGGCATTTCCTGACACTTACTGGACTAACGTGTTAAGATCTTGGCAAGGCCGTACGAGGCAGCCAAGCAAGCACCTGCAAGAGGCCTGACCTACTTTCTTCTCACACAGAATGAACCTTCCCATAGGCCATGCCTGGCCCGGTGGGTGCAGCTGGGGCTGGGGAGCCCTTGGACTCGCAGGAATTGAGGAGAACCCAGAGGAGCAGCTGTTTCCTCTTGCCATAGCTGCTGCTCACAGTAGCCTGCAGCGTAGGGCTTTGTCAACTGGCATGGCTGCCTGGGACAATGCCATAAAGAGCTATCAGCGTGGTTTTCAGTCCTCTGCTCCACCAACTGCCAGAAGAATTGCTGTTTTACTACTATTTATCCAGGAAATTGGGAGAGTTTTTGGTGAGGAACTGTCACTGGCTTGGATGACCTAAAATGGAGACAATGAAACAGCTCAAGCTGAAGTGAAGAGTTGGTTTGCATTTCCGAGTGCGAAGAACATTGAAGTAGGGCAGATAGAGCAGAATAATTTTTATTTCTCCCTACATTGGTACATTTTGGGTGAACTGGACAGCTTGTGAGGAATTCAGTCTTTACACTGGACACAAAATTATTTAAGGCTGATCTGTTTATCCCTCCCCACTAAGCCCCAACAATGACTCAAAACCAAGAATTTCTTCTGCCCAAAAAGTTTTGATCTTGCTCCTTTCCATTTTACAAGCATATGACCTTTGTCCAGGCAATGTGAATATACAGAGGATAAAAATGATAACCACTCCACACTGTCAGTAGCCCATGCAATCGTCTCAATTGTTTAAGTCAGTTTTTAAGTCAGCTCTTTCTAATCATGCAAAACAACACAGTGGCCTGGGAAAATACCTGTTTATGTGGCTGTGTAAGCAACACAGGATATTCATCTCCTCATCTGGCATGCAAGGAAGGAAGCTGCTGTGCACACACATATCTCTATAAATGGCATAGCAGAAAGGTGACTGTGAGCCGAGACACTCCTCTGGAGACCAAGGAGCCTCAATGTGGATGTAAAGTGGCACATTGAGACAGGTTTACTGCTGCTTCTAGGCAGAGGCTATGAATTGAGCGGCAAGATAATGGTGTAGGAGTGATCACACACAGAGCAGGATATATGGGATTCTTTGGTAATTGGGGACATTTTGGCATTGGAGCTGAGCAGGGTGAGAACAAGCTGGCAGAGTCTGCATGTCAGAAGGAAGAAAAGGGCTGGCTGCAAAGATGGAAGCTAATTTTTTTTTAATCTATTGGTTGTGGAGTAGAGAAGAAGCAAGTAGAAATTTCAGGCTTGGCTACTGGCAGAGAGAATACACCTGAATCAGAGAGGAGCCGCCTGGACCAAAGTTGTAAGTAGAAAGGTGGAAACCAGACTTTATTCCTCAAAGGAAAAGAGAGCACAGAAAACGAAGCTTTCAGGGAGCTGGAGGGTGTGAAGTGGATGGTTGGTACCAAACCCCCTACTCTATGGCTCTCTTATTAAAGAGGTTAAAGGAACTGTGGGTCTAAATTGGAAAGGTTTTCACAGGCACTTCACAGAGCTGAAGTGTTTTGCAGGAGATTCCTCAAAGGTGGAAGGCGGACAGCCTCCCACCATTATTTAAGGAACGACCCAGATGTGCACCAGGGTCTTGCAGGGAAGTTCGTTTCCCTTCAGGTGAAGACAAGTCTTAGAAAATGTTTTAATAGATGAAAGGTGGCCTGTTGAGAAACGCACAGCTTGACCAAAGATAGCCAGTGTGGTTTCCGGAAAGGACCTTTTCTGCCTCGCTAACTTTTGGAAATTTCTTTTTTTAGAACATACACTCCTGTCGGCATAGACAAGAGGCTAAGCAGCAGTCAGGAGAGGCTTGGATCTTCAGACAGTGTTTGACAGGGTCCCACGTCGGAGGTTAATGTCTAAAGGTGGGGAGTTGGAAAGGGGAAGAATTGGCTCACTGATTGAAAATTGGCCAGAGGACAGGAGCAGAGTGGGGAAAGGAGGCATAAATAGAAGCCTTTTAAGATGAAAGACAAGTTAATAAAGGAGCGTGTACTGTAGGAGACTGCACTGGCGGATCCTGGTCTTTCTGATAGTTACAGTGTATGAAAGACTTGGCTGAGGACATAGAAAGCAAGATTTCCTAGTTTGCAGATCACATCAGATTTGGGAGGAGTGGTGAATAATGAAGAATTCCAATACAGGCAAATTGGAGACCCGTTCTAGGCTTTGATGTGATGGCAAACACAGACCCAGACAGAGCAATACATTTTATGGCAACATATTTGGTTACTGGTATCTAACTTCTTTTTAAACAATCTGGGATGATCATTGGTTTTAATACATCCCAGTAGGCTTTATTCTGGGAAGAGCCTATTCTGCTGGAAGGGCCTCAGAAAGTATGCTTATGTACATTGTAAATTTTATTTTCTCTTTTGATTGGAGGTAGAACAACTGGACATGTTTCAAACGGCAAAAGCATCTGAATGGAAAAGGGCAGAAAGTAGGAATGAATGAACTGGTTTAGAAGAAATAGACAGAGAGCTGTTCCTTTCAGATTCAGTCCAAAGTTCAGAGTAGCTCAACTGACCTAGGAACAAAACCCACCAAACCCACATATGTAGTGAAACCCATCTGCCTCAAAATTGAAGTGGCATCTTTTCCATATGTCCCATTCCTGCAGTGGTGAACAGCTCTAGCCAAGATGAAACCTTTTAGGAGTAAGATGATTATTTCTCAGTCACACTGCACAGCTGGGAAGGTAATTCACATGGCTATACATAACCTAAGGGAGCGTGGTTGACTGTGAGGGAGCAGATCTGTCAACTGGTCTATTATAGCTCTCTTGACTTCAAAGGATCGATGACATTTTCCACTGTCTCGGCATGAATACTGTGGTGGTGGAAGGAAGAGGTATCTGTGCTAGTGCTTAAGTGATATTTCTCTAAGTCAGCTTCAGGTGTTTGGAATGAACAGTCAAAAGCAGGGGAGTCTTGGAAACAAAGTGCTGCGATGAAAGGCAGCCGTATTCAGACAGGCTGAATGTCACTTTGGTGCTTCCGCGCGCGCCAATGGAAAGCATGATTCCCAAGCCTGAGCTGGGGCCTGTTTGGAGATCTGCTGACACCAACTAGATGAAAGCTCAGCTTGTGGAATGAGATGGAGTTTAACTGCCTGATTATGGTGCAGAGGCTGTCCCTGAGATGCTTCTGAGCGTCTCCCAAAATGCCTGTTTTGAAAGTTAAACCTCTGAGTGTTCTACATCAATAGTGAAAATGCCCTCACTGGGGATTTTCCCCAGGCCTGCTCCTCAGTGATTTATTTCTTGTCCTCCAACTTGGCTTGTGTAAATTCCTTAGGTTGTTTTTTGGGTACTAATTAACCGTGGAGTAGAAATTATATTATACAACTGATAATGAGCAAAATCTCAGATACACTCCTACACCAACCAAACCTTGGCAAATTGTAATTAGCTCAGTATTTGATACTTTCTTATTCTGCATTTCATTTTTTTTCCTGAGAAAAAAAAAGCCCTACATAATGAGCTCTTTGAACCTAAATCAAACAACATTTTCTGTGGGGATAGGTAATGAAATGTTAGTCAAACCCATTGCAATGGGCAGATCAATCACTGCCTTGTAAGATCTTAAAAGGAACTCTGAGATAATGGTGGCAGAATGGCTCTTGCTGCAAATCTTCCAGGCCAAGCCTTTGTGGGTTGCACAGGTACACAGTGGAGAGCTCTTTCTTTCAATCCCAGCCCACTCGGAAAAATGAGTTGCCACTTTGCTGAAAGCAATGGGATTGAGACAAGAAAAGCTGCTTTCACTTTTGCATCAAGCCAGCAAATTCTCTGTGCCAAGAGGGAACCTGGAATGAGTATTAAGTCTTGCAGGAATGCTGAGGGAACTGACTATGTGTGCTTGGCCTCATGGCAACAACAAGGGAGTGTATGAAGCAAACAGTTGTGAGCTACCGAGCTCAGTGGTTCATCAGGGAGATGAACGGTTTGCTTGAGCTCTAGCTTCCATATTAGCATCATACAACAGCCTCATCTGTTACTACAGTGCACTCTCATGTCTGAGATGCTGCTGCAGCACTGCATCGCCTCCCAAGACACTAACTTTTTAGTTGCTCAGCAATAAGGTTTTTCAGAAAACAAAATATTGGTCCCCCAAGAAATTATGGTATTTCAGAATTTGGGGTTCTTTGGTCCTAAATTGCGATAAAAATCAAAATGTTGAAGTGCTACATTGGACAAAACATCTGAAATATTTCAGCTGGGAAAAAACCTGCAAAATAGCATTATCAAAACATTACATTTCTCTAATACTGAAGCATTTCTGCACAATAATTTCAAAGTGTCAGAGATGATATACAACAATAAAGTATATAGGGATATAGACTTCAGAATGTAGGAACAAATTGTTCAGAAATATTCCCATTTCAAGCTTTGTTGAACTGCCCATGTTCCCAGGGAGCACTTCTGTTCTTGATGAAACAGCATTTTCTGATTTTTGACATTCGGTCAAAAGCATTCTGAGCATCTCTGCTCAGCGAGAGTGGCTTCAGTGAGGATGGGCACAGCTCTTGTCACCCAATTTATTTAATGTTTGTTTTTGCTTCAGCTGTAACCCTGGAAGTCTCTTACACTTGCTCTACCTTTAGCATTCTCTCTCTCTGTGTTATTACTGCGTGATTTGGAAATTAAATCTAGGCTGTGATCTTCTGTCATGCATGTTGGAGGACTTGCTTTCAGATTAGACAATAGCACTAATGGGATCAATAGCTATTTCAGCCAGTGCACTAATTCTCTTCACTGACAAGCACTTCTCACATGTCAATGTTGTCAATGTGCTACTTTATCTCCTGTAGGTCCACTAGGACACTTATCTGCCTTTTTTGAAAACCTGTTCTGTTGGAGTCTTGAGAGACAAATCTGATGATGCATGATTGTTTGCTCAGCCGTCAGCAGATTTACCCAGTCAGTCCCCATCCTGGGAATGTAGCTACCACACCGAACTCCTCACCCTGCAGGTAATGGTGATAGAGATTTCACATCACCCAAAGTGGCAAATGCACAGGAAGACTTGTGCAGTATGCTCTTTTCAAAATCTTCACTTACAAAGAAGCATGTCAGTGTGGTCTGAGAGTGTGCTGTACGTGCTCTTCAGCTAGGCATTTATGTACGCGTGGTGAGGACCTCTTCCATTGTATTCCAACTCTGATAGGATTTGCACAGGAAAAGCTACCACGAAACTGTCATATAGAAGTGGCAGGTGACCATCCTGACAGATGCACAAACTTAGGAATGCCCCAAAAGTTCCCTGGGCAGGGGCTCAGGAACAGGGAAGGGAAGGTGCTCGCTCCAGCCAGCTCTGCCAGCGGGCAGTGTTGTCTCCACACGTCCTCTGACAGGACTGCAGAGCATTTGTGGCTGCTGAGCACACATCTTGGATAGTACCATTCGGCACCTGTTACCTACCTGTTCCTCTGCTTTGAATTACCTGAAATACATAAATGTGCTAGTGGTAATTTGCTTTTGCTGAGCATTTCCCTTGGGTTCAGTTCATTGCTGCTGAAGGTGCCTGTTCCCTGAGGATGAAAGGAGGAGGACCACCACAAAGCACCCTCTAAGGAGGTGTTGTACCTTTCTTGGTCAGGGATCCTGGTGCAGGTTAATCCTTGAGTGTGGCAGCTTCTCCCTTTGTATTTTATTGCCTGGTATACATTTTGCAAGCCAAACGTGTTCACCAAGGCAAGAGCCCAAGTTGCTTGGCCTCTGCAACAGGCCTTCCCTGACATTCAGACAGCCTCAGGGCCTTTACTATCTTTCTAAACACTTTCCTTCTCTCCTGTAGAGCTGCCTTATTACAGCAATAAAAATAACAAGGTCCCTGCAGACCTCTTTATAAAGAACAATTTAGAGCCAGGAGTAAGTGTGAGGATTGGGATGAAAATAGGCTATCACAGTGCTAATGTGATATACAGGTATGATTCCTGTATTATATTGGTGCAGGGAAGTTGCGTGTCTTGGGAAAGCAGGGACTTGGTGTGGGACTAGTCGAGATGGCTGCAGACAGACAGAAATAGGGGGTTTGATACCCACTGTACGGAAAGGGTCTGTGACAGCTGAGAGTGTGGCAGGTTTGAAATGGTTCTGTTAAGTTCAGTGAATGCAAACAGCAAATATCAAATAAATCTATCCAAGGACAATATTAATGTTTAGATACATTAGATTGGAATAATGAATACAAAATTACAACCAGGATCCCATACTATCCACTCACTTCTGTGAGCATTTTCAAGTCCTTCTCATGGCCTCCATGAGTAGCAGCCAGGCTGAAGAGAGACATATGAAAAAAAGGCAAAAATGTAAAACCAATCCAGATCTTACCTCCTACCTCAAATTTTGCTGTGTGTCTGCCCCTCTGATCTCTGGCACTGAAGGCGTCTGAGGAGGCTACAGGCACAAACCAATGCCAAATTAGTTACTGAGCGTGCCTGGGTGTAAGAATTGGGTTAAATCACTTGCAAGGGTGGTAAGAAAAGGTAAATGAAACTTTTGCTGGTGGTTTGGGGCAAGAGGAAAGGAGAATGGAGTAGTATCCCCCATGGAAGAAGTATCTGTGAACTGAGAACCTGCTGTTGGTGGAACTGCTATTTTCTTCCAAAGGTCAAAAATCCCAACTGGAACGTGCAGCAGAAGAATCTGCTCATCTGCAGCAGGGGCAAGGCCAGCCACATCACTGAGACAAAAGGCAAGAAAAATGCAGAAAAGGAAAGGGGTTTTTTCCCATCTGCTGCTTCAGTTCAAATGGAGGGTAAATAGGAACCAGGCTAGGATTCCTAAGGAGGTTTTTAGGCACGTACATTGTATGCACTTCTGTCAGGAGGGGAGCATTTTGAAGGATGGCTTGCGTTACTGGCATGCACAATATTAATGTATTATCTTTAATTTTTTTTTTCAAAACAAACCATATGCTTTGGGAGACATATGAAAGCGCAACAGCTCCTGACATCAGTGAGGTGGAGCCGACAGAATTATAAAGGTTTATTAATAAAAGGTTGAGGTATTAACCACAGCCACATGTTTTTCCCCTCCTGCTCTACACACAATTTTTTTTGTCTTTTTTTTTTTTTTCAGAGAAAGTGAGTTGTTCCTCTGCTTAGACAGACATTTTGAGTACCTGCTGCACTGGTGTTTTATTTTCTGACCCATTCTTCCAGGGTGGTTGCCATGTAACATCTCTCAGTTTGAAAGGCTCATGCCTGATAGTGGAGCAGTGAGTGCACCAAGCGTGGGAGCCCCGACAAGGGGGCTCTTCTACTGACTTCCACTGAGGTGTGCTAGATTCCAGTGTTTGCTCTCTGCAACTCAGGAGAGCAAGGCTCTGCTGCTGCAGGACTGTTAGCTGCCCAGCGGTGTTATTTCCTGTGTGACATCTGCCCTGCTGGTAGTTTTAAATAGACCAAGATGAAGATCCTAGAAAACCCAGAATGTCTTTACTTGGAAACCTCATTAAATAGAAATGAAATTGCTTTTGCTGTAACCACACTTCGTGATAACTGTAGCAGGTTGGACTGTTCACTTCCTGTAGCTGTACCGCTGTTAGGAGCTTGGCTTAGCTGAGAGGTTTGTGATGCTGCATCTCAGTTTGTGAAACTGCACCAAGAACCATTAACATTTATCAGTCCCATATCTTCTATATCCAGGTGATTCAAAAGCCAAGTCTAGCATTGCAGCTACATGAACGTAGGAGCAGGATGAATGCATGTTGCTTTAATTTTTAAAGTATGTTGAGAAATCACTATCTGAACTAAGTAATTAAAAGATGAAGCTGCACTTTTCAAGTGGGGCTGAAATGCCTAGTGATCACAGCAAGTAACTCTTTCCCCAGCATAACACCAACCAGGTTCTAAAACGGACCCTGAAGGTATTGCACAACTTTATATTAGATTGACGTGAAAAAGATTATTTGTCCCTCACTATAGCTGAGGGAGAAAAATCAGTTTGCACAGAGAAGGTGCAATTTACCATTGGCTGGTGGGATCCACAGAGCCACTTGGTGAACATCTGGCCTGGAGGCTGTTGAGGGGATGGAGAAGGGAGTGGGCGGGAAGTGAAATGGGACAGCAGGGTAAGGATGCTTGAGCTATGGGTGTTCGTAATGGCCAAAAAGCAGAAGGAATGCTAACCTGTTTCATGGCTTTTGTGATGTCTAGCTTAGCTGTCATTTCTGGTAACAACCTTGTAGATAGCAATTTTAGAACAGAAGGTATGTTGTTTGTGCTGTCCTGCCTGTGCTCTGACTGGAAAGCTTCTGGAGACACCTCCAGAGGGTGTCTCCAGGGGCAAGAGGGCTTGCTCAGACCATGCTGTCTAAAAAAGCAGAGGGCCGTTATCTTGCCCAGTGACCCCAGCACCAGCCTCAGAAGTTACAGCTGAGTTAGAGCCCTTCTTCCAGCAGCAGGCTTCTGTGTTTCAGAGACCTCCTGCTTGGAAGTGCCTCAACCGCAATGGGATGGTCAGAGGGACATTTCAGTCGCAGCGCTTGGCTGTGTTTGCAGGAGGAGCAGCTCCACTGGCGCTGAGCTCAGCTGTGGCAACAGCCTCTGCCCTGCCATCTGCACCCCTGCCCCGTCAGCACAGGGCCCAGGGAAGGCAGGGTGTGCAGAGCTGGTCACAGTCCCTGTTATCCTGCTCAGCTGAACACAGGGGGAAGAGAGTCCTGATTTTGTTTGGCTCTGTAGTGCTCCATTTCATCCTCTTGTTTTTGTCCTGGCTCATTCCTTGGCTCCCCTCAGAGGTAACTTGGCAGGAGCACAATGCCCAGTTCACACACTTGGCGGCCCAGCTCTTGCTCCATGGCTTGAGTGTTGCTAAATGAATGATGCAACTAACTTCTGAATCCAGGCCTCTCCTGCATATTAAGTTACTGCTGCCTCCTCAATATGTTTTTCTGTACTACAGGCAAGTCCCTGTAGACTTTCTTTCTGCTTCAATGAGGATTATCTGCCCCGTATAAAAAGCCCACCAGAGCTGTCCAACATTTGGGCTGGTCCCAAAGAAACTTAACGATCCTCAGGGAAATGTTTCAAAAATACAAAACAATGTCTTCCTATACTGTCCTCCGCAAAGCTTCCTTCTGCTGACCAGCTGACATATGCTAATGGCAGTCACCGTACAACCCCCCACCTTTCTGATTCCTCCTCAGCCCACATGTAACACACAAGGCTGTGTCCAGCAACACCTCATTTTTTGATTGCTCTGGGCGACTGTCAAGCTTTGCTCCATGCCTGCCCTGGGAAGAGGGGAGGACGGTTCTGAGCCCTGCTGGCAGTCTCTTCCTCGAGTCGTCGTACGAGGCTTGCGAGCACGAGATTGCTATAATATTGAGCAAGGTTTTCCAACACATGCTTTTCTCTGGCAAATCGCCACCCACAGTGCAGTGTGCCAACATAACACTTTGACTTAAAGAGGGAAAACTGCCAGATAAATGTTTTAGTTGCAGGCCTGTTTCATTGTTGAATTCTAAAATCTTGGCGAAAGCCTTTGCCAGTGGATGGGGAAGCAGCCTTGCTGTTGACGCTGGTGAATAGGGACTAAAGCAAATGTGTTCAGGAATGACATTTGGTGGACATCACCCGCCAGCTAATTACGTTACGTTTCTTGCTTTCTGTACCAAAGGCATGCAGAGCCGATCAATGACAATGGAGTGGGGGACCCTTTCATTGTCTAGTGGTCAGCAAGCAATAGGACTTCTTGTGATTTTGAGGAATATCACTGATATATTCTGAGCCTCCAGCTTGCTTACTCTTTGAGATGCTGGCCTTTCATGGTTATGGTGATGAGTCCCTGGCACCAAGTGGCATTTCAATAGTGCAGAACAGTACTAGACTAAAGGAAAATTTACATTGCATTTGAGTCCCTGGAATAAGGGTGGAACACAGCTCTGCTCCCTGCCATGCCTGGAATTCATCCTTTGGGGTATTGCCATTTCTGTGCTCTGCTAGCTGCGTGCAACCTCTCCAGCTACCCTGAGCACAGTGAAAATTGTGTGCGTGCACAATCCAGGCATAATGTCATCCAGCAGATCCTTCTGAAACAACAGGGATTAACACTCCCGTGCTTCCCTCTGCCTGGATCTACAAGCACAGAGGTGTCAGAAGGACATTATCTGCTCTTCTGCCCCAGACGCAGAGAACCAGAGAATTAGGAAAATGTCAAAGAGTTAGGCAATAAGAAGGAAAAGGCTGAACTTTCCTGTCAAAGCACCACTTGCAAAAGACAAAACCAGACTACCATAATTGTTGATTTTCTAAAGAAATCCTTGTTTGCGTGGCCTGTATCTTCCTGGGTAGCCACCTACACAGCTTTCCTTCATCAGGGATCATTTATTTTATTCTCAGATCATTGTCTACACTAATTGTCTTAAACAAGACTAACTTCCTTTCTCTTTATTCCCTAGTGGTCTTGATAGGTTTTAATTACCTTTAGGTGGTTTCCCTTATAATTGCACATCAAGTTCATTAATGATCACAATATGTTCACCTAATAGGTTTCCATTAAAATCCAATGGGTTCCCATCAAATTGAGTTATGGGAACTGACAGAAAACTCGCTAAAATCCCAGTGTCTTTAGTTACAGTGAATTAAACATTGTGTCTATTAAGAAAGATAAAAACAAATGCCAAGATGAGAAAAATAATCTCACAAATCAATACATTTATATCTACAGAGCTCTGCAGAAACTAGCAAAAGGCTGTTACTTCTTTGAGTCCAGTTAAACAGTGAAGTTTTGCCACTTTGACCTGATGGAGTGAATTCTGTGACCAAGGGCATGTCATTTAAGTTCATCAGATAAATCAGCAGAAACCAAAAAGCTAACTTCATTTCAGTGCATTGAAGTTCTGGAGGAACAGAGAAGTCTGATTCCCTTGGTGGTCTCACTTCAGTTCTTGTCGCAGCATCCTGAGGCTGAAAGATGGTATTAAGCCCAGTAGGTTTAATAGCAGCAGTGTCTGGGAGTAAAAGGAATCTAATCAGAACAATCCCTCAGCTCTTCTTAGGTGGAAACCACTGTGCCAGACTCTGACCTACCCATCACTTTGTTTTATGACAGGACACAAGAAAGAGCAGCTCTAGCAGTTCTCCTAAATCTCACACTCCCCCTTAATGATCATCCCAGAATTATCTTTTACTTGCTTCCAAAACAGGCAACACTCAGTCTTTCCTTCTCAAGTCTTTCCTCCAGACTCTTTCCTGAAGTTCCCACTGTGTCCTGGGGCACCTGATGTCTAGGGATCCTGCACCCCTGGCTGCAGGTTTGAGACCACATGCCTTTTCCATGTGCCTCATTTCATAGCTTGTTATATGATGTGCACATGTGTTTTATAGCAGCTATGAATTGTTCAGTACAAATCCACACAGCATGTTTGCTGAGGAGCAGAGGAGCAAGCACAGGGCTGGTGATGCCAGGAGCCTGCTGGGGTGCTGTGGGTGATGAGGCGTGTGGCAGCAGAATGTGTGAGAGAACGAAGGGCAAGGCCAGAGAGGAGGGATGGAGTCGTTCCTGGCCTTTCTTCTCTCTCTGCACCTTACACTATGAGCTGATCCTCCCTCTTTCTTTTGCTCCATCCCCTCTCGCTTTCCCTTCTTTCACTCCCAGCTGCAATAGCCGCACGAGGTCCAGCAGCAAACTGGAGGGACTGGAGGGCTCTGCTCTCTTGACCCTTGATCTCTTCGGGCAGCCCAGGTGCTGTCCAGGGATGGTTGGAAAGGAGAGGTCATTCTTGCGTTTTCAGTGCTAAGGTAAGCCCAAGCTAAGTAGGAATGTCTGGAGGCTGTGAGGTGATGTCAGCCCTGGGGCTGTTTGTAGCCTCTCATCCCGTCTGGATCTTGAAGGCAAAGTTGGAGCTGACAAAGTGCCCAGGACAAATCTTTTCTTCTGCACCTCAGCTACCCCTGCAGTGTTGAGCTCCATTGAGTGGTTCTGCTGCTACGTACTGGCTTCTGCTACAACAAGTGGGACTTCAGAGAAAAAATCAAACTGCTCTAAATTCCAGTAAGCGAATCTGTGACTCTTCATGGCAACTCCACATTATTCCCAGATTGTTTGCTATTTTCTCTGTTCTTCCTTTCCTGCTGCCTTCATTATCATGCTGAATAGCACCAGGGCAGCATGACAAGAATCTAGAGAGACACATTATTAGGACAGCCTTGTTCATACCTCTGAACTGTAGCATTTGTTAGCATTTCTGAGCTTGAAAGGGTGGGGGAGGGTGGCAAAATCTGCTTTTCCAAATTAGAAAGGTGTATTTTAACAGTGTGTCTGAATGAGATACGTACTTCACCGTTCCTAATAGTGACCATTCAGAGACCTCCCTATTGCTCTGCCACACAGAAAGCCCCTTGGAATGGCCACATTTTCCAATGAGTACAGCTTTCATTTTGTTGCCACAGGTGTTGTCTGCCTTTTAACGTTAGTTTGCAGGAAGGCTGCCCATGAATGCAGAGCGAAGTACCCGCTCCTGTGTGTGGACAGGTTTGGTCTAGGATCAGACTGTCTCGCTCTCATCCTGGACTAAGATTGTCTGCATTGCCATGTGTGAAACTAAGCTTAGAAGAGGAAATCAGGGCATTACTTTTCCTCTTTCAATTCCCTTGTGTGTCTAAGTTAAGAGTGCAGAACTGTAAGACGCGGACCTTTACTTTCCTGTTTCAGCCAAGTGCCAGGGAGCCTTTCAGGGGTTCCCAGTAACTTCAGGAGGACACAGAAAGTGAACGGAATTGGCTTCCTGCCATGGGAAAGGTTTTGTGCCCATTTCAGGCAGCTTCCTAAAGTTCTTTTAGTGCCAAGAGGGGAACCGAGGAAGTTCCTACAGACAGAATGTGTTATTACCATTTCCTGTTATGAAAACCCACCATCAAATCTTAGTGGTTTCATTTGTTTATATCAAAATGAACTAAGAAATGTAAAAGTTTTTCTCACAAGTGATTGAATTATGATCTTGCTCTGCAGTTGCTGGAGGTAATTTAGCACTTTAATTAGCTCTAAGCTACAAACACATGCCTGACCTGAAAAAGAAACAAAAAATTGTTTTCTAGTCTCTGGCACTTACAAGTAAATAAAATAGTCCCCTTCTCCTCTTGTCACCAACTTCTATTTATCGTTGCTAGAAGATACCAGAATGTCAGCCTTGGAGACTAATTCTTCCTTCTAGACAGGAGCCCGTGTCTGTTCATAAGGAAGAGAGCTATTGCTGGAAATGCACCAGGTCTCAATCCAGTGCTGGCCTTACCTGGCTGTTACGCTCACTTGCATGTAAATAAGCATCTGTAGGAGAAGGCAGTGAGTGGAGGACACCGAGCACAGCCTGAGATCTGCAGAGAGCTGGCCTCTCCCCTCCTCCTTCCTTCTTTCCCGGTGCCCTTCCCTCATGCTCTGGCTGCAGATGTTTCAAAGCCATCCTGATCGCACTGTTCTCCAGTTGGTCACATTTTTGTTGACTGGCCTTTTTTTCTTTCCAGGAACACATGTGCTTTGCTTTCTCTCCAACTCTGTCACTTTTTATTAACTCAAACAAAATTTAGGGAAGCAAACACCTCTTTGAAAATACTTTCAGTAATTTGATATGATACTGTCTGAGAAATGCTGAAACCATTCCAGGGCTCCAAGAAAGCAGACTGGTGGTGTCAAGGAGAGTTTTACAGCACATGCAGCTGGGTCCACAGCTCCTGTTACAGCCTGTCAAGGCTGGTCTGTTCTAGCCCCGCTCTGCTCGTTACCACTGACGGACCAGTTGGGTGTTTGAACAGGAATATGAATTGGCTGGTGCTGTGTTTCAGGGTATGGCACAAGGCGTGCACATCACGCAATTGCTTGCCCAGCCTGGCTTCCCGATAATCCCTCTCCCATTCAAGCAATTCATCTCAGCTTGCATGCAGTATTTTATATATTTGCAGCACTGATATGGGGCAGTCAGTGGCTACCCATCTGAACAACCCTGCAGTATCCTTGGCAAAGGTGGGATCAGAGAACCAGTGCAAGTCTGTGTGGTCCAGCTGACTTCAGTGGAGTATCGCTAATTTACATCAGCTGAGAGTTCTGGAGTACTTGGGAAGACAGTGGGTTTGACTTTGTTACTGGGGAATGGGGACATGGGGAGCTGTACTTGCAGGGCTTGTGGTTTCAGGGAACACGAAGCACCTCCTGACCACGATAAGAGTTGTGAGTGCTCAGCGCTTCTAAAAACTGGACCTGATAATCTGGCTTAACATACGCACTTATACAGCCCTGTGTCCTGCTCTGCGGGAAACTGCACTCACCTTTGGCACGGCTGAAGAGAGCCAAAGCGTTTAACATTAGGAAGAAAATTGCATCGTCAAGAGAGACCACTTTGCAGCACAGGACACATGATGTAGGAGTGAAAGCAGCTCGCAGGGTGGCTGTTACACTCAGGCAGAGGCCGAGGCATGGACTACCTATAACTATACCTATATTAGCTTAACGGACCCTGCCTTGGACCTTGAGCTCTGGGCAATTTCACTGCTTGCTTGCTTCCAAAGCCAGTTCTGGCAGTGGGAAATCACAAAAGCTCTTTCAGATACTTATAGATACATTTGAAATAACCATGATTACTTCAGTGGATGGAATGAGTTGGAAAATGGGCTGGAAGAATGAAAACAGCCAAGGATTTGTTTTTAAAAAATGTATGCTTCTGGAAGAGGGACTAGACAGTCGAGTGAGCTGTGCTGCAGCGCCTGACTGCTCCTGACATTACCCAAGAAGAAAGGAGACCTGTACAACACTTACGTGGAGCCCCAGCTCTGCACCATTTTATATGAAAAAGCTCAGGTGTTGCCCAAGATCAGATGTGAGATATTGTTTGACACGTGTGACTGCCAGACCAGAGAGGAAAGATTAAGTTTTCATATTAACAGCTCTTGGCAAGCTCCAGCTTTTTCAGCTTTTCATAGTTTGCAGAGGTGCCAAGAACTGAGGCAAACAAAGGGTGAAAAATATTTCATTCATCCTGTAAACAGTGAGTTCAGGGACACCCATTATTAACTAAGTCAAGTGCAGAGCTCCGGATCCAACCCTGGGCAGGAATGCTCTCTTCTGAGACTTGTCTTCTTTGGATCTTTGAAAAGCAGAAGAATGCTTTCTGCATTTGAAAGCAGCAAGTGGGATGGAGCAAATGCAAGGACAATTCAGTGAAACTCTGCTTTCTTGTCAAATTGAGCATAAGATGTAAGTTTGTACATACCATAACTGAAAGGCACTTGCTTTTCAGAAAACAGTTCATAAATTTCCTTGTGCTCCACACCCTGTACATAATGTCCACAGTAGATAACCCCTTTTTCAATGCCAAAGGAGACATATGCCAAAGAAAAGCTTTAAAGAATCATTGCTACCTGCTGTATCTTTCTTAACCTTTCACCATTTTAGCACTAGGGCAGAGAGATCATGCACTGCAAGGCAGGAATCCTAAGATTAACCAAAAAAGAGTATTTTTAATACAAATTATACTTTTAATTCAGTGTAACAAATTATTGTCTGGGTCAAAAACTTATCAGAGTAAAAAAGGTATCGGCATCTCTCTCTGGATTGTCTCATTACTCACATGTAACAACGAGTTTATAAGCACCGCATCATTTTGGACGGGGTATCTAGACCTTGCTGCCCCAGAGCACAAATGGCTTTTCTGCTGCAGGGGCTCCGAGAGACACTTGCACTGTGGGCAGCACATTTTGCACTTTTCTCTCCAACAGCTGCTGCTGGTGACTGTGGGAGGCAGGACCCCGGGGCAGACAGACCACTCGGCTCATCTGGAACAGCAGTCCCTGCGCTCCTGGGAGGCTGATACTTTACCTCTTGTGGTGAGTCATGCTGCTTCTCAAACTTTGTGCTTCTGTGCTCGGTGCTTTTGAAAATACCTCTAGTGCTAGATGATCAGGGAAGGATTCCTCTGTCATACAAGCTCCAGCACACTCATAGCCCAGTGAAAACAAGGTGCATGTGTTCCTAATAAATTATATATCACCTAAGGTAAATTTGTGTAAAAAGAAACTCAACAACGTCCCTTACAAGCTGAAGGCTTATCCTGGGTTCACTGAGAGGTTCCCAAAGCCTTAGACCTGATGGTTTGGTTCTTGGGGAAGCAATGATACTCAACACTTCAGCAACACTTCACATTGCTGTTGTGACATCCAGCAATGCCAGCTAAGAGCTTTGTTTGGTTTGAAAGTCACAGGTGAAAACTGATGGGGATTTCAAACCTTTGTGAGTAAAATACTTCTTTCTCTCCTAGCCTTGATATATCAGACAAATTCCAACCTTCAAAAGCAAAAGGTATCAACAGGCAGGAACTGCATCTAGGCACAGGAGAAGTGGCTTTGCTGGAGAACAGTGTATTTGGGTGTAGTGATTTAGGGAATCTATCTATGTACAACTTGTGAACTCTGGCTGAGGTTACGGAACTGCTGCATAAATGTTTCAAAGTATGTTGTTTCTACATGTCACATATCTTTAAGATCAAGCATAATGGAGGTCACTTACGTGTGAATAGGTCCCACTAATATGAGAATAAAGGAGGATAGCAGCCTAGGCAATGTCTCAGATGATTCTGTCTGAGAGCTGGCAGGGCAGGAGAGCCACACAGGATGTAACGCTGGGGCTTAAACGCAGCAGAGTCTGAGAAGTTAAGGAAGAATTTAGACTCTCCTCAGCACAGAGAAAGTGTGCTAAGGAACACAGAAACGAGATCATACTTTCATCTGATGGAGAAGGTGTGTCCTTTATCACTCTAGGACCAGCCACATTAAAGGATAACATTTGCATAGGAGAGGAAGAAAGAGCTAAAGACACTTTGCTGTCCTTTGGAATGAAGAGCTATTTTCTGCTGTCTCCAAACACTATTCCTCAAGCATACCTCTTGATGGCTTTCAACAAGCCATGGAGTTATTTTATACACTTAAAAAGCATTCCTGTAAACCACTTTTCAGTTGCACACCGTTTTTGAGTCAATTTAGTTTCTGCAGGCTTGTGATAGGCTGCTATGGGCAGAGAGAGCTTCAAGTACCAGGGTGTTGAAGGAGCAGACTAGCTTCTGTGAAGGAAACAGAGTCCTTGAAGTACTTCAGTTCTGAAAGCCTCTCTTACCCAGTGGTAAGTACTGCTGGGAGTAATCAGCAGAGCTAATAGCATGTGCTCAGGGGAAAGATTCTGCCTGAGTTTCCATATGGCTGTGTAAATTCAGATCCATCTGATACCAGAAGAAGAACACAGTAAATGGAACGAGCTCCCCAGGTGCAAATGGCACAAATCAATACAGTGTTCCCAGTTAGGTGACACTCACACAAAATGAAGGTGGGTACAGACATCTAGGGCTCTTTGGAGAGCTCCTTTCTGGAAAATGGACCCGTCTGATTTTGATTATGGGAAGGAAACCAGGTGGCAAGAGTTCAACTGGTCACTAGAGAATTACAGGGCATGGCCAGTATGCATAGGCAAAATGACTTAGCAGCCTGCAGGAAGGCAGCCAGGGGGATTCAGGCTGGGATGCCAGTGCTGGGAATCAGCACTTCACAGGGAGTGGCCTGACTCTGCCAGAGATGTGTCACACAGAGCTCCATGGCAGAGTCATCTCTGAATGTGTTCTCACAGGAGCTGCAGCTCCGACTCCAGCTTTAAACCTGCTCTTTGTGTACTACTAACTGTAGTGCTGTGACAGTGCAGAGCTCAGCAAGGGCCAGAAACCCAGCCCAAAGAGCTGGGTAAATACTTGGGACTGAGCACTAACACTGCTGTTAGTCACAGCAGCCGCGCTGCACGCGGTGCCAGAACAGGGCTGCTTAAATCCTGCCCAGCACTTCTGTCACTTAGTCCACTTAGTCACTGCAGTGACTGCAGTGTAGACAAGCCACATTAGAAATAATGCATAAAGGTTAATGAAATACTTGTAGCTATTTTAATAAGTGATTAATCTTTTATTACATACTGTTACACAGTCCAGCAGAGCAATACATTGCTTTTAATTGTAGCATATAATTATCTATGGTAACTTCCACTAGTATGCTGGTAACCATTTTGGACACATGCTGCTTATATATATAACAGGCCAACAACATCAATTCATTATTTATTAATGCCTATTAATGCATAAAACTGGTACCATAACATGAAGCATAATCAGGGCAAGTTTGGAAAGTATCTGCAATATTGCAGGACTGGCTGGGAATGCACTGAAGGGTAACTGAACTCACACAGCTGACTGCAAGGGAGCATAAGCAGCAGGACTGTAGTTTTTGTGGCACTTCAGGAAATTGGGAATGCTGCCATGCTTATGTGGGAAATGCCCAGCTCAACCCGGTGCATCTTTCCCTAAATGACTTCATAAATGAACATCTGAAGTGGGTCAGCCCTAACAGACACTGGCCTAACTGTACAACTCTGCCCTACGCGTCTGCCTTTGGCCACTGATGGAGACTGGACAGTGGCTAGATGAACCTCTGCTCTGATCCAGTGTGGCTCTGCACCTGTACCAAAACTTGCTAGCTCAACAAGTGAGTGTCTGCCTAGGCATTCCAACAGCACTAATCCTCTGCGCGCCCTGCCCAGTGTCTGTGTGACTGCTTGCTGCCTGTTTCCAACCAAAATGGCAGTTCAAGGATGTGTGATACAGAAGGAGTCCATCTGTCAGTGAGATAACTTAGGGACTCTCCCTTATGCTCATGGTTGGATGCAGGCTCCCACCCTTCTGCTTTCAGTGGTGCCTATGATTTGCCTGGCAGCCCCTTTGGTTTTAAAATGTAGACCAGTGATTTGGATTTATGCACAGCCTGAGGTTTGTGTGGCTGTTCTTGCAGTGCTGCCATGTGTGTTCAGTTTTTAGGTATCTGTGCACGGAGAGCAGCTTTTCTCATTGTTAACTCTGATTAAATAAAAGCTGGTGAAGAAACCTCTGAGCATGACTCACTATCTTACTCCCTGGGTCTTGAAGTCACTTCTTAGAAAATGAAATGGGGAGATACTGTTGCATCCCTCTGATAATTGTCTGCAAAGAGGGTGATGTGAGTAATGATCTAATTTTATCATCTTGTGGTTTGAAGAAGCATCAGGACTGGTTGCAGATCTGTAATTAGTGTACGGCTGGCAAAGGGTATCTGACGCAGTCATTACCAGTTCTGAGGCAATATGGAAAACAGAGAATATGAAGGGGAAACTCAGCTCAGTGTGCTTATTGATTCATCAGGCAAATGCTGGTGTGTTCTTGGGGCTGATTAGCAATCTGGTTGGTTACTCTGCGATCTCACTGCGCCGCAATAAAACCGACGGTGGTCATTAGCTCGTATGAAAACTCCCAGCCCTCTGCCCCTTCCCTTAGCAGAGCCCCAGTTGCTGTGTGTGAAGTGGTGCCCTGAGCGGTCCCTTTCCCTGGATGAGCCTGTGGGTGGGGGCACGGATGGCTGAGTCTGACTGTGCTTCCGCTTACCCAGTTATTTTCCAGTTTCGGCATTACACTCCTTCACCTGGTTGCAGGGGCCAGAATTTGCCACGTGATCTTTACAAACACTGAAGAAATGACCCAGAGGGCAGGATTTGTGCCAGTTTATCCCTTAGGAGCAGTTTTGTGTGTTTGTTCCAAGTCCAGTTCCTGCTGCTTTGCAAATCCAACGAGTTGTGGGGATGATGTTTCCTGTGGAGTGGTAGTCCCTGTCCTGTTGAAAAGCCTGTCTGTTTTAACAGCAAATATTTTCTGGATTTAGCTAAAGCAGTGGACAAAAAAATGTACAAGAGGTTTGGTTTGGCGCCACTTTCCTGAGGAACGAGGACACGAGTCAACTATAAATAAAAGACTTGTAGGGACACTCACCCTGAGGCAAATGTCCTGCCTCCAGTCCAGTGCCTAAGGATGCTGAGCTGGGGCAGGCAGAGACAGCAGAGTGAGGAACAAGGACACTGGAACCTGGAAGACCACATTATAGGTCTACCATGAGAGTAGCTTTGTAAACCACTCCCTTTTCCTTCAGACTGATCCCAGGTCAAACAACCCTTCTGCTTCTGGACCAGTGTGACAAGTGTATTTCTTACTAATCCCATTTTAGCATGTTTTTTTTTCCCTATGTCACTCTGCAATTTACTGCTTTTGAGGAACCCCTGACTGATGTGGTGCTAAAACCAAGGGCAATACCTTAAATGGCAAGAGTGCCAAGAGAAAGACCTCCTTTTGTTCCAGAGCTGGGGAGAAAGCAGCCCCAGTTCAACAGCCAATGGACCCTTGGGGTGTAGGAAAATAAAGTGCAAAACAAGTTTTTGTTGTTTCAGGATCAAGGGTCCAGTTCTAGACCTTGTCTGAGCATCCTCGAGTCCTGAGATCATCGTGGGAAGCCTTTCCTGTTAAACCTGAGACCCATCAAGCAGTTTTCACAGATTCCCCAAGCATCTTTGTTTAATGTTTCATTAAATATTTGTGGATAGGTCTCATTTTCATGCTGGAAGATGCCACATGGAGGACAAAAAATGGAAACATGTACAGAGAAAGTGACCTCTCAAACATGCACCTTCCGCGTCTCTCGGTTGGGCCTCGGGGTTTAGGTGCAAATGAGAAGCATGACGGTCTCACCACCCCCTCCAAGTAACATTAAGTATCAATAATGGAAGTGCTTACAGATACCCTGTACAATTCAACCCTTATCTTTTATTTATAGCTGACAAAGCTCAGAGAAGGAAAAAATATCATCATACTTTAAATAATAGAAGGTAGAGGTATTAAAACTACCCAGGCAGTTACAGTAGTTGCAGAAATGTCTCCCAGCAGACCTGAGTGTGCATACACTGACTGCATTTTTAATTTTTAAAACATATTTCTTTCAAAATTATTCAGCAATACAAGAAAGCCACTTTTATGGGGTGATAAATTACCGTAATAAAGTGTCTTTTGTCCAAGCATACAGAAAGAAAGGCATTGCAGGCAGCAAAGACAGGCGTTAGCCCCCAGAGAGCCAAGACCCATAAGCAGAGGAGCATGTTGATTTGTCTCACATGATTTTAATTATTTTTAGAGCATCCTATCTGGTTTTTAACTGCAATTTTGCTTTCAGTTAACATTTATATGAGGTTTTATTTCTCTGTGAGTTTTGAATGCAGTATTAGACCTTTGCACTGGTTCTGGAGAACTCTGCTGCCCCTTCCCTGCAGCCCAAGCTAAATGACACTGTACCTGGCATTTACGTGCAATTAGAAATACTTTGATAAGATTTATCTTCCTTTGAAACTTTAGAAACTTCTTGCAAGTATTAACTGAACAAGGAATCATGAGTGATAATTAGGGGTCTGATTCAGCTCCCTTCAGGGCCAGTGTGTTTTTATCACAGCTACATCCATCATTTTCGCAGTCTGGTGTGTGATTACACATGCAAATGGAGTCACTCGGTTCTCAGTGGACCAAGCGCCAGTGGACACAGAGCTTTTTCGTTGTCCCGCTGGACAGGAGTGTCATGCTTTCACCCTTTGCTTCTCTATTAATCATCAGTGTTGTTGTTTTGTAAACCCAAGCAGATTATCTTTAACCCCAGTCCTATATATACCTATATCCCTGTTCTGCACGTAATTCTTGCCCCCAAAGCTATGGCGTTTGAACTTCAGAGAATAAAGTACATTTAATTGGACCTATTATTTTCTTGCAAAGGCAAAGCCTTTCAGATCAGGCTTCAGCCTCTCTGTGCCAATGAAAATACACGTGCCTAATTATTTCCATTTTTCAAAGAACCTCAAAGGCAGCTGATGAAAGGAACCTTTTGCAAAAGCTCACAGCAAACAGAGTGAAGTCACCTAATGTGCAGAGAGAGAAAGCAGCGATCTCCTCCTGTGTGCATGGGGCCAGTGACGCTTTGCAGTGCCTCGAAAGAGGGTGTCTCGCTGTTGCTCTGGAAGAGGAGGTTGTTGGGAAATGGTTGAATTCATATCACCAAAGACTTTTTTGGGGGTTTAGAGCTTTTAGGGCATCAAGCCTTTTGGAATATAACCAAATGGTTTTCCCGGCTGCTGACGCCTGTACTCACAGCAGGCACAGCTCATGGTCTAGATTATTCAGATGTGTTTCTTCCTCAATTTGAGAATAATTCTTTTTGATTGCAATTTTTATGCTAACACCTTGGTTTCACTGACAATGTACTTTTCCTACTTTACGCATTGTATACATATTGGGTAAGAATTTGCTGTTGCCCTGGAAAGCTCATGGTCTTAACGAGCTGTTCTGCTTATTATCAGCAGAGGGTTGGTCTGAGTGGTGGTATTGCAGTTCCTCCCTCTTCTCTCATTATTGCCCACTGCAGCCCAGTGGCCCCAGAACACCCTCTCAAGGGAGTCAGAGAGTCTGTTAGCATCAGCATCTGTTAGCCTCCTGCATGTCTGTGAGCTGAGACTCCTTTCTTTTCTGTTTGGGTGCCAGGTGCTGTTATTTGAAGGGTAACATGGGTTTCCTCCACTTCATAGTGGTTGAAAACCATTCCCTGTTATTTTTTATCTTATTCTGCTTTTAACATACTCATGCTTTCTCTGAGCCTGGCAGTACTGCTTTGTATTCTTCACTGTGGCAAACGGGCAAAGCTTTCACCAAGGCAAGTCACAAACCCATCTCTGTTTTCACGGGCTGGCACCTGAACTGGATGTGGACTCACCCTCGCACAAGTGCTGAGGGATGGGCAGGGAGAGGAGCCCTCTCTCCGTTCTCCCCCTTGCGCAGTTCAGCCATGGCTTCACGGCCGTGATGGTCCGTAACAGTGCTGTCACTGATCAGTGAGCTGGGAAATGTGAGAGCGGTCTGACAAGGCACTGCCGATTCTGGGAGGGAGCCACAACAGCCTGCCAGGGCAGGGACCTCTGTACACAGGGGCCACAACCGCCTTTGCATCAGTGCCTGTCACTGGAAATCACCCCCTGCAGAACGAGTCCTTTCCCCATAGTGTGTAGGGGAGGAAAAGAGCTCTCTGCCACCTGCAGTTCGTGTGACTCTGTTCTCTAGCCCTGACACCAGGCCTGCCTTTGCCTGGGAGAGCTGGAGCCTTTTCTCCACATGTCCCAGCAGTGAGAGCGTACCCCCAGCCAGGAGGATGGGGGCGGATCTGGTACCACAGCTCTGGATGGCCACCCAGCTCAGGAGGATGCTGGTGGGAACTCATGGCCCCTTGCACTTTTTCACACAAAACGGAGTAAGAATGCTGTCCCGTTCAGCTCTCTACATACACCACTATGCTCTACTTGGCTTCTGCTGGTGTTACCTGTAGCTGCTCCATCTATCTCTTTTGCTGCCAATGGAAGACTGATGCAGTTTGGAGGCTTTTGTCCTCCATCCTGCAAGGATAGTATTTATTATGAATTTATTAGCCTCAGAGGACTTGGTTTAGGCCCAGATAAAGAGAATTGTAACAACAGAACATACTTGAATTGAAACAAAGACTGAACTCAGATAAAAACTATTCTGGATTTTTTGGTCAGCCTGCAATCGTTTGTTCAACTTTTATTGGCTTTATCTTGACTGTCAAAGGACTTTTCTTCAGCTGGACTTAAGCCCAGCTGGACTTAAGCACATGCTTAAAGCTAAATATGAGTTAAATTACTGTGCTGAATCAGGGCTTTTCTTCTGTCTGAGTTATTTTGCTGTGAATGCATTTTTGGTGCACATGAATATAAACTGAAGCTGTTATGCTAATAAAGTTGAACCTCCTGATTTTAATATTCTACATTTCTTTTCATTCTACATGGAGACGGTGATGACTTCTTTTGTATCTGAGATTTACATGCAGTCCCATATTTTAACAGTGACACATAATTTACATGTGATTAGATCAAAGTATTTACTTCCACGAGTTTTAAAACAACAAAATTTGATATTGAATATGCCTATTTTCCACACCTTTTAAGTGAATACAGAATAGAAATAGCAGCTTGAAGCAGCAGAAATTTCAAGAGATCTGAATTTAAGAGAGAGGTTTCACAGCACTATCCTTCTTTCAACTGCAACTGTCATGGCTGGGGAGTGAAGTGGCAATGTTTTTAGAAATGTTTCATGAAATATTTTATAAGTGCAGTTTAAATTACTTTTTAAGTTGGGTAATCTGCCAAAGCTTTACATTGTTAACAGAGAAGAAGAAATTGCTTCAGAAGTGACTGGTGTGCTCAGGAGATGGGAAAGCAATTCCTGCTTTACACAGAGCGTATCCCAGCATCTCTTAGCTATGTCAAGAAACATCCCTACCTGGAAAAGATGAGCATGTTTTCCAAGTTGCATGGGAAATGCGAGTATATCTGCATGGAAATGAACCCAGACAACATGCCCTCCCGAACGGGCTCCGCAATCCTTTGACAGAAATGACTATTGAGAGACGAGTGTCTTGTGCTGTCCATTTCAGATTAAATACAATTGGACAATTGTATTTAAACAATTGAACAATTGTTTAAATTGTTCAATTTAACAACAATTTAAACTGAACCTGCTTTTTCTGATGCTCTGTGCTTAAAACTCACACTGTTGGTCCCCTGGACTGCAGAACATGGCTAAAGCCATGAGGGTTTTATCCTGTAGACCTTAGCTGATTGATAGGAGTGTCTGAGCAGTCTCAGACCCTGGCAAGAGAAATCCTTCCTTGCTTCAACACAGCTCTGTGTGCATGGACATATGCAGGACTCCATGTATCAGGTATGGTGCGATGTGCAGACCTGAGCTGTTCCAGGCTGGGCTGTAATTGACTTTGAACACAGAGCGAGACCTAATTCATCTGTCTCACAATTCCTCTCATAACACAAAGGAATCATCTCTCTCCATTCTCTGCCCAGGCACAAGGAGCAGATAATTAATTCTCTGGGGCAGGGATGAGGCTCTGGGGAGGTTCCAGAGGCAGAGTCCTGCCCTTGGAGAAGCAGGAACATCTGTGCTGGCCCTCTTGGTTGGGGATTTTTTTTTAGCTTACCCAGATAATAAGATCCTTTCTCCTCTTAACCTCTTACCTAGAGTGCAATTAGGGGTAAACAGAGCCGACTGCTCTGTAAAGAAAGATGTGTCCTTAACCTGGCAAGAACAACTTCTTAATTATTAAGCCAACAGTGGGGAGAGTGGTCTGACTCTGTCTGCGCCAGGTGAGCAGGAGAGACTGCAAGACTCGCCTGGCTCAGTGTAAACGCCACACAGCGCTTTGATGAGATTTCATCTGCCGAACAGGCTCTGTGAAGCAACAAGCTCACTGAGATTAATCCTGGCTGGAGTACAGTGCCCATCCCTCCCTCCAGACCTGCTCACAGAGACTTAGTGATGTCCATGCTGGTCCCAGTGGTCTGCTGCCAGGGTCACACGTTCTGCCCTGCCCAAGGGTTGCTGTGCGTGAGCGTGTTCTGCCGTGTGTGTGAGCATGGTCATGCTGGTTTGCCAAATCCAGTAGTCTCTGTGGTGTTCTCATGGGAGCAGACACAGTTAAATGGATCACAGGACACTTTTCACCTCCATTATCTGATTTCCCCTGAATGCATTTGTTCAGTCTCTGCTACGCTGTTGTTTGGTGACAGCTGTGCTCAGTGAACCATTTTCTAAAAGCAGAGCGCATCCAGTTAACCACTTAACCTGGTATAGCAATGTAAGAGTTTAGCTGGGAAGCTCCCCCCCGAGCTGTTTCTGCCTCTGTGGGAATTACTATGGGAGCGAGAAGACGGGTGCTGAGGGATCAGATGGACGTTTCAGCAACATGTTTCCAGTGCTGTGGTCCTGGGGCTTCTCTGTGCAGGCCTTTTGTGAGTTTTCTTTTTTCCCACAGGCAAATAGCAGACAAGATAGGCTGCTACTGCAGCAGATGACTTACATAAATGTTAATGAGCATCTAATGTGTACATCATTTTCCTGCAAGAAGTGATCAAAGGTAGGAGAGTCTTGACAGGCCTCATTCCAGGGAGCAAAGTGAGCCAGTCTCAGCCCAGGGGCCAGAGCTCAGCACTGGAAATGGCGACTCCAAACGCAGTTTGCATCCTGGCTCTATTTACTTCTTTCAGGCACCCTTTTTAATGTCTGTTTCAGCTGCGTTTCAAGTGAGCAGGAATTTTTTTCCCCAATGAAAGAAATATTACTCTGAGGCTCATTTTTACAGCGTATGGCTGCTGCAGCCCATTCCCATTTCATGCTGCAGCACCCACCTGCCTGGATGCCATGAGGACGAGCAGCATGAGGTCAGACCTGGAGACATGAACGCCTCTGCTCTCGTAGTCCTTTCCCTCCTGCGGTGGGTTGGCTTTGCGGTGAGACAGACCACAGTGAGGATATTGGACACGTCCCTGATTTTTGTGAGGGAGTGGAGGTGTCTTCAGCACAGCAGCCAGTTATTCCCACTGGTTTGTTGTGGGTAGTGTCAGTGAGGCCAAGGACTAGTGAGGCTTTAGATGCTGAGCTCCTTTGACTCTCTCGGCACCTTGCAGGGCAAGGTTAATGCCTGACCTGGCTTCTCTAAACCCTCCTGGTGCCCTGTCTGCTCTGCCTGACTCTTCCCCACCCTGCTGGGCTGCAGCCTGCTCGAGACGTGCTGTCTGGTTACCGATTTTACACCCGTCTTATCTGGGTGTCTTCTGTATTCACCAGTGTAGCTGAAACTTCCCCACACTCGCTCTGTGGTAAACCCCAGAGCTTGTGGGCTTAGTTTGATGGCATTTTGGTTTAGGGCTACAACCTCCATGCTGAACTACTCCTATATTGATAAATGCTATTTGAACTGATGTCTGTACAGGCTTTACAGCTCCTTCCATTAACTGAAAGCAGGGCTTTTCCTCCTGAATTGCAGAGTCCTGGTCCCTGGAAGGAGAGGGGACTAAGGCAGCCTGCCGGTCCCCGGTGGGAGCGCTAGCCCTGTCTGTCCTCTCTGGACCCACCAAACCCTGGGCGGGAGGCCCTGAGTCACCCCGGCTGGTGCAGATGATTAAAGGGACACGAATGATTTAAACATCCCATTTCCCATTTCAAAACATCCATGACCCTGTAAGGCAAGATCTGGGAGATTAATTATTGCAAATACTGTTGTCAGCAAATTATGCCTCTTTCTCTGTTGTCCCTGATCAGATCATGATAATTACATTTACGCTTTGAAATGACTGAGGTAGTAATGAGGAGTTCTTGGTCTGCAGTTTGTTTGTGACAGGAAACTGCCAGCGTGTACAATTGAAGTTTGCGTTGCTCTGGTTTGACATGCAGTGCACGCGGTAGCATTTCGCTTCCCAAACTGGGTAAGTGCAACTCACGGCGTCAGGTGCAAAAGCTGGTTTATGAGCCCGTAATTCCCTTTATGGAACATTCTTTCAGGGTGGTTTAGGATTTGCTGGTTTGTGATCATTCCTACCAGTAAACTGGCGTTCCTGGGATGTTCACTGCAGGCTAATATCAGAGGAACATTTTATCCCACAAATAACAGCTTCTGCATGGTTTAAAAACCTTTTGCTGTAATGAAAAAATAAAAGTGAAAATTTGAAGTATTAGGCCTGTTTCTTAAAAAAAAAAAATACTTGGAACATTTCCACTAAAAACATTCTCTAAGAAAATGAACATTTTCATTCCAGCCCTCTGATAAGCACATTTTTCAGGGACAATACTTCTCATTTCCTGCTCACTTTATGACCAGTCCTGTGTCTGACTCATTCCTGTCCATCCCACCTGGCCACTAGTTTCTGGTAAGAAAACAGGCCAATAGATACGGGAGTGACCAATTTTTCTCTCCAGAAGACGTGGGTCTCTTGTTCTTTTCTGTGGTTGTATTTCCACTGCTTTTTATTGAAACATAAATAGTCATGAACAGCAGTGCTCTCCGGGAGGCTGACGGTTGACTGAAGAGGGGCAATTTTATTGTTTGTCCTCAGGGAGTTGAGCAGATACCTTCCAGCTGGAGCAAAAAAGAGGGTACAGGGTATGTGTGAGCACGGGCATTTCAGCCATCTCTGCTGTTAGGTCTGAGATTGTGTTCTGGCAGGAGAACAGGAATGTATGACTAAAGAGAAGGAAGTTGTATCTGATAAAAGGCCAGGCCTGGGAAGAAATAGCAATATTTCATTATTCTGCTCTGGCTTAGCTCTTTCCACGCTCCCTGGGTACATATCACCTACCAGTGCCATGACACGGCTTCCAGCACTGCTCTTGTAGCTTAGCAGCTTCTCCGGCTGGCTGTGTGCTGGCTGAGCTCTGCTTCAGAAGGGAGCTGCCGCGGGGAGCAGGTGCAGACCCAGATCCAGTGCTGCTCTGCTGAGAGCGTGGCAGGGACAGCACGGTGGCAGTCCCTCCTGGCAGCGAGGAGAGGCAGAGGACTGGTGCAACCCAATTATCCACCACGCACCAGACTCCAGAGTTACGACCAGGGCAAACTCCTCAACTCTCCTGTTTCACTGTGTCTGCAGGGAATGGTCCTGACCCTCTCCCCTCTTTGCTCAGCTGGTCTCTGACTCTGGAGGACACTGACATCCCTTGTCGATGCCATGGGGTGAAATATGTCCATGGCTGGCCCCAAAAGGGACTAGGTTACCTGCCTGGCCTCTTCAACAGCAGATCCTCTCTGGCCAGAGTGGCTGTGAGGGTTCTCACAGCGGCAGTCAGTGCGGGGTGGCCCCTGCCCGGGAAGGGGGCAGCTGGTGGAGAGCAGTCTTGGAGAGGCAATTGCTGGGGGGTTTCCCTGCCCTGCAAGGTCTGACAAGCCTCTGCCCACAGCTGATGTGCCAGGCCCCAGAAGTCTCCAGGAGATGTTGGCACAAACTTGCCAGTTTGGGCTGGGATTTTATGTCTAATCCTGCGGATGTCAGAGCTCTTCCCTGAAGCAAAGCAGAGGGTGTTCGATGAGGAGACAGCCCTTGCATTCTCCTGCCTCCAAAAGCAATCCCCTCTGCTCTCCATCTAAGCTGGGGCAGAGACGTACCCTCCTACCCATCTTGTTTTCAGAGGCAGCAGATTGGTTTGCCTCCTGGTGCTTCCTAAAGGAGTTCTGATGTGGCAGGCTGCCTCTTGCAAATGAGCTGAGCTGCAGCTGGGCAACTAAAATGGGTCCCAGTTTCCTCCGACAGACCAGATCTGGCTTGCAGGTGGCCTGCACCGAGTGCCAGCATGCTGGAAACTCCTACCAGGAGCAGGGTGACAGCCGGAGCTCACTGGACTAGTAGTAACGGCACCATTATCCAGCACATTGGAGCCAACTCTTAGCCTCTCAGTTCTCAGCACTGTGACATATGCTGTCTTAATGCCTCCAGCAAATTGGAATCAGCTTGGCTTTTTCAAAAGCCCTTTCATACAAAGGGCTGACATTTTCTGTGCTTTATTCTTGAGCTGGTTTGGGTTGTTAAAAATTATACCCAGTGGGTAGGAGCTGCCATACCTCCAATTGCCTGTGAGGCTACTCTGTATTTTATCAGCCTTTTTTTTTATTTTTTTTTTTTTTTATTTTGGTGCAAGGAGAGGGGACCATTGTTTTGAAACTGTAACGAGACTTTCCAATAGATCTGGAAACGTGCTAGTGGTAAATACCTATCTGAAGAACAAGCCACCCCCTGGCACCTCAAGGACAAGGCCTCCAGCTGTTCAGTTATTCAGCCTGGATCATGGGCTCCAGCTGTAATTTCTGTTCTGCTATCTTAATTCTACACCATTTTTACACTGGCTTTTGAAAAATACATGTTTATTCTCTCTCTGCCTTCCACCATTAGCTGTAAATGCCTTTCAGAGGGTCACACTCTGAAGTGCGCTTGTCTTTCTAAAGCTGTTGACAGTGCTGTGTCAGGACACCCGGCTGCAGAGAGAAAGGTAGGAGACATGCATTCATGGTGGATCGCCCCGAGTCCACTCATGGTGCTCAGCCAAAATGGAGCAACCAGTGGGAAGAGCAAACCTCTCATGTCCTGTCCGACTGTCAGTATGTGTACAGGCACAGGCAACAAAGGCACTGCAGCCCTTTGTACTCATCTTGCGAGACAGCCTGGGAATGCTGGATGGACCGGCCTGACTTCTCCTTGGATCTGATAATGTTTTTTTCTTACTTAGTGGAACAACTCCTCTTTATTTACGTTGCAGCAAGGCCGGTGTGGTCATTTCCACAGCACGGGCAGAGAAATGAAGCAAGGTTGTAGAGAGAGATGTGGGAGAAAAGCATGAACTTCCCTCTAGCAAGTCAGGACAGATGTCTTTACAGGATTTCCAAGGGATGCAGTATTTGAATAATGGTATAAATAGAGTAGAATTAAGACACCAAATTGGGCTGAGAAGTGGGGTCTGCATTAGGCTTCTGAGTCATTTTTCACGGGAAATGGCACTGTTTCAGCTCTGTGACTCCATGCTGGCCAAGGCACGAGGTCAGAGCAGTGACTAATCTCTACAGCTCAATTTGCTTCTGCGCCTGTTCCAGGAACAAGGTGTTGTGTCGGAGCACGACTTTCACTTCTGTTCTACAAGAACTATTTCAGACTCTCTGACTCTATATATTGATCACAGATACTCCAGACAGCAACTCTGCTCTGTCTTTGGGGCGAGCGGTGAGATCAGACACAGACTTGTTTGTGGTGCCCAGACTGGAAGAGCCTGTAAGCAGGTCTGGTGTGAGTGGGTGAAGCACGGGTTAGGTTGTGAATGATGCTGACTCAGATGACTTTGAAAATTTCTCTTCCTGATCACTTATGCCAGGGAATGCTCCCAAAAGTCAGTCAAATAAGTGCACAGCTGCCCCACAGGGACGAGTCAAAAGGGAATTTGGACTGCTCGAACTGGTGAGTAGATTGTGGAAGACAGCATACAGCAACCTGGGGCTGGGCTATGGGGCCATCTCTCAACCCATGCGTCCTCTGGCTGGCAGCCTGGGCACCTGCTGTCCCAGCTGAAAATGCAGCCCTGTCCGTTCCCAGCACTAGGGCCAGGAAAACAGTATCACAGGCTCCCAAAACTCCTTCCCTATAAGGTGCGATGTGGAAATTCCCTTCCTCTGCTACCTTCACCACCAAGCCCCCCTAATTGTGGCTCTCTGCCACCATGTCTCTGCTCAGTGTCCCTCGGTCTTGCTTGCAGGGAAGCATTCTGTCCCTGCGGGGAGGCAGCTCCTGTCATTAAGGGAATGAATGTTTGGTTTTCTATTTGGCTAATTCTTGCATTAGCTCAATCCCATGGGCTATGTAGAGGACCTGAAGCTAAAAAGGGCTGATTTGTCTTATTCCTGCGTTGTCTAATGGCTGTTGCCCATTTATACCGTGCTCTAGAGCTTCAGTGAGTCCACTCCAGTCCATTAGATCACCCCATTGAAGTGGAGAAAATGAAACATGTCCTTTCTTTGCCAGTGACTCTGTAAACAGTAAGAAAAGAAGAGAATTAAACTCTCCCCTGTAGAGAGATTGCTTTAACAATTATTTACTTTGAGCAGGCATATCTATTTTAATTTGCTTTGGGTTGGCTTGATTTTCTTGATGAAGATTACAGTAGACGAGTTTTAGAGGAAAGCGAATTGCTTAATTGCCATTCAATACTGGGGGTATGTCTTGCCTTTCTGCATTTGTAGAGATTTTTAATAGAAACACTTCGTTTGGGATGAATGAAATATGAATGGAAATGTGTGTGTATCTGTGGGTATGTGACTAAGTGGTAGCTTATATTGAAGCACATCGTTAAGTGAGTTAGTGAGAAGGGGAGTGTTGCTCAGCTGGCCTACTCTTCACTTTCACACACATGTACAAGTATGTGTTTTCAAGGTTCTTGTTGCAATTTCCTAATGAACAGTAGGAAAGAAATTATCACAGCCTGTGGAAATGGCATATTTTGTACCTGAAACAATCTGTAGGTTTTCAGTAGTTCAGCTTCATATTTAGAGACAACAGATTTTTATATTCCCTCTTTTGACTTGTCATACAGAAAACTTTAAGTGAAATATTTTCCAGTGTTTGTTTGTGTCAAAGTGTGATTCTGACATTGCCCTCCCAGATTTCTGTGGTCTTGTTTTTCCTTTTCATTGCTCAACTGATGACCGTAAAAATCAATAACTTGTTATTAACTCCTTTGGGAAATTTAATAGCTATTAATGAGATTCAACTAGAGGTTTACAGGGTCTCATTTTAAGATTCAAATAAGACTTCAAAAGTAGCTTTACATTAAACTTCAATTTCAGACTGTCCTTCAAACTCTGATTTTCATTGGTGAAAAGTTGAAACAGGGGGAGGTAAAACAGGAGCCTCAGCTGGTCTCACAGCCCTGCATGGCTATAGACATACTGAAGAGCAAGAATCCAGATTTCACCCTGGGTTTCCAGTCTTTGATACTCTGATACAGAGCAAAGTAAACAGCATGAGCAGAAAGGCAGCCATGTGTCTGTCCTGGCTTCTGGAGCTCTCAGCTCCATGGCTCTGCAACTGGAGATGAGACAGTTAACTTTCTCCATTCCTGAGCTGGAGCCCAGCTGCCCTTGGGGTTAATGTGGATGTCAGCAGCCATGACTGGTGCTACCTCTGGAGTACCTCTGACTTGACTAAAAATAGGCAGCCTTGGTAATCTCCTGAGAGACCTGGCTTTCCTGAAGTCTCTCATCTAGCTCCGCAGACCAGGAAGCTCAGGGACATTTTTGTTAAAAATCTTCAAAAGGAAAGAACTACCTTGAACCTGTGGGATTTTTCCTGTCAGTGTCCAGGGAAACATCTCCTGTCCCTGTCATCCCGGGCTTGCTCGGCAGAATGGGGATCTCACAGAGCTTCCTTGTCTGGGACCACATGGCAGTTCTTGCAGCTTTAGTTACTGACACTGAGCACAGCAGAACAGGGATCCCACGGTCCCAGGGCCCTGGGGCTCAACGAGGGAGCTGCCGGAGGCTCTGTGTCTGAGCCTCCCTTGGTCCTGCTCCCATACTAATAGATCAGCTTTGAAAAAGGCCTAAATAGATGTTTCAAAGCTCGATAACAAGGTGATTGGTGTCTTAGAAACACCAAACTGAACCCTTTTAAGTTCATTTTGCCCTGTAAGCTGGGATAGACCAAGATAATTTCAGCATTTCATTGTGTCATCTTCAGTTTAATACACAAATTACTTAATGTGGAGTTGTGACTGCAGGAACACATTGCTGTTTCCTGTCCTGGTCTTAGCAATATTGAATTTCCCCAGCCTTACCAGGACTCAGCTCCTCATGCCAATCACAGAAACTGGTCATTAAAAAAGGGAGAGAAGAAAAAAAGGGAGCTGTTCCTGTAAGCCGTGTGCTCCAGCTGATGGAGAAGGCAGGAAGGAGGAGATGGGATTTGCTCCTAATCAGCCAGAGACACTGCACACTGCAGAGACAAACCCCGCTCTGCTCAAGATGGGCCTGAACCGTATCCCGGCTCCAAGAGACCTTGTTTAAACTGCACTGGACCTGGCTCACTGGTCTGGGCTGTCTCTGCTGTACACAGGTCTTTGCTCAGGAGCTCTCCTGACATATTGTTCACGTATTTTCCTCTCCCTATAGCTCTCCCACTCTGTGGTGTGGCTGGGTAAGATATGCTTTCATCTTATATCAAAAAGAAGGACTGTGCTGTAAAAAGCCACTGGTGCTGGTGAAGAGAAGAAACAAGCTAGCATCGTGTTATGGGTGAGGTACCCAGGGAGAAAACAGGCCATCACCTGGAAAGCAGATCTTAGCCCTGGCCTGAACTTAACAGCCCTTTACAGCCTGTGGACATGAGGCCATGCACAGATACGTCTTTTTCTCTTTTTTCTTCTTGTTTGCTGCACAGGAAGAAAATGAACCAAAGAGTAAGAATGTAAGGGAAGAGAGATAGGTCTGAAGTCTAGAGCAGGAGAACATGGGTATCGTGTGAGCAGGACCCGGCCAGAGGCTCTCCTGCCCCAGGCATGGGGACCTCGGCTCACTGGGTGCTGGGCCGGGGGCACAGTAATGGTCAGGCACGGATTTGTGTGTCAGAGTATGGGAGACACCAGACTGACCCCAGGGATGACGAACGATGTTTTATCTGGAATTTAAGGAATGCTTTTTGTTCTGTAGCAAACAAGCCAGCCGTGTGCTGCTCCCTGTGCCATGGAGTCTGCCAGGGCTTTGCTCCCATGCTGAGTTGGGGGCTCTCAGAGTGTGCTCCGTCCTGAAGTGCCATAAAGCAGCTCTACGGTAGCAGTAGGAACACCCAGCCTGGGGCCCCTGTAGCAGGTTGTGGGAGCACAGCAGGCACTGCTCCAATTTGACAAGCACAGTGAGTGATTAATGAGCCAGGGAAAACAGGGTGACACATGCAAATACTAGAGATCTACAGAGGAAATTCTGAGGATCAAGTCCACCTTTGTAAACAGAAATATCTCTATTATTGGGGAAGACAAGAAGGGAGCAGAGAAGCTCTGTGACTTCCCTAGACAGTCTCTAATGATACTTTCTGCAGTTTGCATCAATCCAGATTAAGCTTTGGGCTGACACAGACGGATCTTAACTAGGCTCCCGTCCAATGGAGTTGCCTGTTCCCCTGTCCCCTGCTTTCTCTGTTGCTGAGCTCGGCTCCACGCCTGACACAGAGTATCTGCACATCCCTTTGAGTAGCTAACCCTGCTCCCCTGATTGCTCTGCCAAATGAGGCTCTCGTTTCACTGCGATGAGGAGTGCTGCATTGATGAGGACAGTCCGTGTGCAGGAGGAAGTGGTTTTGGTCTGTGACTTTAGTTTTCCAGGCAGAAATTGGAGCAGCTCAGAGAACTGCTGAAGGAGGCATTCTTACTCTCCCAGCTGCCAGTGTAACGCCACTTACACTGCGGGTCCCTGAGAAAAACCGGTTCAGTGATGGGCTGGGCCTTAAAAAAAAACCTCCAAGTTTGGGAAACAATGTCAAACAGAGTTGTGGTCAATGGGAAATGCCATTGTGGTGGCCTGGGATGGTGATGTGCTGATCTGGGGCAGGATGAACGGTGCAGGGCAATACTCCTTACACCTCTGTACTGGGAGCAGGTAACATGGCTTCTAGACTCTCTCAGCCCTGAAAAATGCACATCAGGTTCTGCAGGAGCTGCACACACCACAGACCATCCCAGTTACTGCAAACCTGTGCAAATGGAAGTCTGCAGCAGTACTGCGGGGGCACCACTAACCAACAACAGCTGCTTTTCAACAAATCATGTAGGACTGTATCCTCTTTCGGAAAGAGATTTCATTGTGGCCTCTGAAGAGGAGATCATTAATTAATTCTCTGCTCTCCATCTGGGGAGGAAAGCCTTGACCTTCTGGCACATGGTTAGATGCTGAAATGTTTGCTGCCAAAAAAAACTTTTGAAAATTTCCCATGTCGCATAAGTGGGGAGAAGTTTTAGTATGAAATTTTCAGAGCTGTCTTGGAGTCCATTTTCTTTAGACAGCAAATGCAGATTTGAAAATCTGTACTTCAGTGTAAGCAAGGTTGAATAATGTGGAAGTTCCTTGAGCCCTACTGCAGATTTACTGGGACTCATCCACAGACAGCTGTGGATTCATTTGCGTCAACCTGAGTCCTCATCCTGTGCCTGCTGCTCATACAAGTGATCCCAGGCGTCTGGGGTGCCCTTTCCACCGTGGTACGGTACAAAAGCAGGACCTCACCACAGCCTGGTAAACACGGAGTAATTATTCTGGGGCAAGTGAGGACATGAGAAGCATGATCGAACATGTCATGTATCAGTCAGCGATGTCCGTATCTTTAGCAGATAAGGGAGCAAAGTAATTGACATTTCCAGGCTTGTGTTACCTGGAAACTTTCTCCCAGTTGGTGTGAGTCTACAGTAACACAAAAGTGGTTGGTAATTGCGATCTGCACAATGCACATGCTGCTAAGGTGAAGCCTTCTACTTCTTGAGAAGGCGCGAGCTTGGAAGGGTTCTGGGCTTGATTGTCATTCTAGACAAGTGTATCCTGACATCCTTTCCTTTTTACTATAAATCAGAAGCAAAATGAATAAATTAGTTATTGAAGTTCCTTGTGGGCTTCATTGATGCGATTGCAGGTGGAAAAGACAGGTAACATAACCAGAGGGAATTGGTGTCAAGGCTGCTCCTTACAGACCCAGATTATGTCACCAATCAGCTGGTGAAATAAAGAGATTTCCCGCGTATATTTAGTAAATCAACATGACAATGTCATATACAATCGGAGTTAATTAGGCAAACCTTCTTGCTGTGTATAGCATACCTCATGCCTTAAAGGTAGAGAGGCTTCCGTCATTACTGCAGCTTTGCAAGTGTCAGGAGGAGCTGGTTGGTTGCAACTCAGCGTTGAAAGGCAGCTACAGCAGCATCGTCCCTGGGCCGCTGCTCAGGCAGGGCTGGGGGAGCTCCGGGCTGGGCAGTTTTATGTCACTAACCCCAAGAAAGCTGAGGCCTGGTCTGTGGCACCGGGTGCTGTTGCATGGGGTTCGACATGAAGGGGAGACAGGAATCGTTTATGGGAAGCTTCACGTTTCCCATTTAATCTCTGTGCTCCCCGTGTTTCCTTACCCCCTGCGAACCTGACCCACTGTTTTGCCAGAAGTCACACGCTTGTCCCCCAACAGCACCCACCGCGGGATGCTGTTCCTGACGTACATGTGAGACTCGCTTCTCAGGTCAAAGAGAGACAGAAGTGGCAATAACCCCTGCCCCTCCTCGAGCTGCACACAGCTTCCTGGCATGTCTAAGGCAATAGGCATTTGATCTCTAAGGCCTCTTCCTTGCCTTTGCCCCAGGGAGGAGAGGCCAAGTGTAGGGCAATGGAGTGACTTGTCCAAGGTCAACCCATGTCAGAACCAGGAGCCCTCCACCATTTCCTCCCTCTGACTGCGGGACTCCCATCTGGTTTGATTCAGCTGTCAACCCTGGAGCAGAGAGTGGCAGTAACAAAAGGCTTTTTCAGACATAATCCCACTAAACGGAGACAATCCTGTTATGTTTCCAGGCGACAGGAATTGAGACTTTAGTGCCAGAGGATGAGGACTCTGCCCTAAGGGCTTTGTTTCAGGACTTCATGTCAGGTGATCTCAGGGCCAGCCTGGTCTTTGTGCCTAGAGCAGCACAGATTAAGCCCTAAACATGTATTTTTAAACCGAGGAAAGCCCAAGAGGTGTGATACACAATCCAGGATGGGGAGGGAAAACCAGACCAGCATCCCAGTAAGAGGGATTAGTCTGGCCAAGACAATAGCAGCCGTGAATCTCCAAGGGGCATGGCCTGACATGCCAGCTGAGGGCTGGGCTGCCCTCCCCATGCCAGCTACACCAGCCTGCCAAAGTTCAAATGTCTGACAAGCATCACACCGCAGCTCCTCTGTTCCCAGCCCATGTGTCCTCGATCCCCAGCAGAGGCCAGTTAATACCCAATTAACAGGACTCTTTCTAATGAACTGAGCCTTAACCGCCAGCTACTCCATCCTTTAATCTCTCCCAGCCGGAGTGGAAGGGCTTGGCAGGTGTCACTTCAGGCTGGGGTGACAGGGCAGATCTAGCCTGCCAAAGCACAGCCGCATGTCTGACAGCCCCTCACTGAGCCCTCCTCCCCCAGACACACGATTTACCCCAGGGTGAACAGCACACGCAGCCCTGTTTCCATGTTTGTCTCTGCAGGTCCGAGGAGTTCATTGCTCCCTGTCCCTGACACCCCACTGGGCTGGAGTTGGGACACATTATCTCCCTGGCCAGGACGGTTTTCCTAAATGACTGTCTTGGCCATTCACACTCTGTCAAAGCTGTTCTTCTGCACCTGCCCACCAGAGCCCCCTTTTGTAGCCATGCTCGGTGTGAAGGACCCACTTGAGGAGGTATGGACCCCCCAGAGACCCCATCAAACAAACCGGGACTGGGTGTCTTCAGCTGCTATTTCTCAGGACACAGGGGAGCCACACGCTCCTGTCTCATGGGTCCCCTCAGCACCCCAGAGGGCTGGATCTTGCTGTGGAGACCTTTAGAGACAAGCGGTTCAGGAGTTAACTGGGCTTTGGGAACATCAGAGTGAAGCTGTTCCTGCTGTACAGGGGCGGCTGCCTTGCTTTACAGGGACTATTGCGCAAACTAGATTTTCCCCTTCATGTTGATCTCAAAAGTAGAAATCTAAGATACTGTTACAGGCTAGGAAATTCCCCTCCACATCACATCTCAGTTCCCCCAGCCTTATCTCCACTGGCAAGAGGCGGTGTGTGTGCAACACACATCCCAGCGGCCTCGGGCAGAGCAAAGCGTGAAGATGCAGCGCAGTGTGGGTGCTGTGGAATTTGAGTTTCAGGCCAAATGAGGCCATGGGGAAAGAAAGATCACATGAATAGTAATTCCTAGTGGCTGGAGACATCCCACGCTCCTCCTGTGCCTCTCTGGCTGCAGGTAGCAGCAGCAGCAGCCGGTGGCAGGTTGTGCCAGAGCCAGTCCTAACCTGACGCCTGGCCTGCCGTCGAAGTGTCTGACTCAGCCCTTGCCAGCCAGGGAAGTAACTGGTTTTTGAGTGGGAGTCAGTCTGAGGGGGAACAACTGTCATTCCCAGACTGACCTCTCCTGCAAGGTGCCCAAAGCCCCACAAACAGCTGTGTTTTTCAACAGCAAGTTTGTGAGAGGCAGTACTTAGCACGCCAAAGTGATACTGTAGCACCCCAAATCATCACTAAAGATGACTCCATCTCCCGTATGCCGGGCTAGCACAGCGCTTATTCCAGCTTGGCTGTGCCAGTGAATTGATTTTATTTTCCTGGTCGCAGTTCTTGAGTTTCTGAATTTAGAAAGTAATAGCAGGGATGAACTTCACACAGGACCTAGCTTCATTGTGAGGAAAAAATAAGGATTATCCGAGAAAGCACTTAGGCTGCACCCAGGCTACTTGGCAGAGTAGGGGACCCACTCTCAACTTTCTCTGTGTTGTGCTGGGTTGGGTAGGAGAACAGCTCTGAACTACCTTGAGTAAGTCCTACTTTGAGCTGTCTACCAGAAAAGCCAAGGGGCCAGATCAGGCTCCACAGTGAAACAAACTTCCACTTCTGCCCAGCATGGCAGCAGGCTGCAGGTGGGATGGGAACTCCTCTGGGGCTCCAGGGGTGACAGTGATCACTGTGTGATGGGCATTTTCCTCTCCTCAAACTGTGCTGCAGAATTAGAGAGGGAATTCAGGTGCCTCTTCCCCATGTAGTAGGAATAAGGATTTGACAGTCCTGTAGAAATGGAAATATTTCAAGTTGTACTGGGGCTGTCAAGGACGGCAGCGGCTCACCCCTCCACAGCTCTGATATGGATGTTGCTGACTTTCCCCTCAGTGATCCAGCTGTTTAACTGGTGTTTCTGGGGATGCCAGCAGCTGCCAAGTCTGGATACTGGGTGAGGGCTGAGCCTCCAAAATCAACAGATAATCACACAGTATTGTTGCGTTATCGTATTTCTTTCATCTGCAGATCTTGGCGTGCTCCAAATGTACTAATGAAGACTAACGCCATCCCGGGAAGGGCTGAGATAGTATTAACCAAGCTTACAAATGGGGAAAGTAAAACTCTGAGAGAAGGAATGCATTTAGACACTGGCTCCTGTCTCTGTCAGGTGCCTGCAAGAAGCTGGGCCAAAAAGGATTTGCTTAAAGCCCCAGAGCAAATCACTGGAGCAGATCTAGGGCTCTGTGCCCCAGCCATTGGGGGTCTTTGCCACAAAATAGCTCTGTTCCCCAGACTGGGAGAGGAGACACTTGAAGAAGAATATTGTCCCCTAAATCATAGGGTTTCTCCAAATTTTGGGGGAGTTTGTAAGGAAAAAACCTTTGAAGTACTTTCTTGTAAGTGCTGGCAGAGGCCCAGAAGCTGTGACACCAGCCGCTCACACTCCTGGTCCAGTCTCCAGCCGTGTCTCAATTTATATTGGTGCCCGTTGCCTTGATGCTACGTGGAGCCAGGCAGCTCCTGCTGTGCGTCTCCGCTCTTCCCCAGCCTGGCAGAGAAAGGTTTGAGCTGTTCATTGTTTTCTAGCAGCCACTGGCCTAAACCTGAGGAAGCAGAGCGGATCCTAAGGGATCACTGAAGAGCAGTAGACAGGATCCTGTGGGATCTGTGCAGACATATTGCCTGAGCAGCTTGTGCAGCTCCCCCTGCTTTGCAGCTAACGGTGTATAACAGAAGAATTGAGTGTGAAACAGCTTCCCTGCAGACCCCATTAGCCTGAGCTGGCAATTGCCAACATAAGGCCGGGCCACGCTGCCCTGGAGAGATGCTCGAGCTACTGCAGCGCGTCTTGTCAGGGCTTCCCAGCACAGGAGGGAGCGGAGTCAATGAACGGACAACTGTACTTTTTTTGCTCTTAGGCACCGGGCCGCCACTTGCCCATTGCTTCCAAGCAAAGCCCCACTCCCTAGCCCATGCCAGCAGGAGGAGTCTCTGTAGGCACAGGCTGGACTGAGGGGGTCCTTCTGCCTCTGGTGGGGTGGGGCTTCTCTCGGCCCTAATTTTCTCCCAGATGAATTTCTCCTGTGCCTCTAATTAAGCCTCCCCTTTGGCTGAGGAGTGTGGATGGTCTGAGCATTTGTAAATTACCCCATCCACCAGACAGGCTTTGTCCAGCTCTCAGACCTCTAATTATTCTGTTCAACCCCTAGAGATGAGAGATCTGCTGGAGACAGACTGAGCAAAGAATATCAGGTGCGATAGACCCTGCTTGGACGGCAGCCCTGGGAAACGTGGCTGCTGCTGCCCAGCACAAAGAGCAGGTCAGATATAGCCCGGACATCTACCAAGCAGAGCTCTGTGTTTGCACATGAAGAGAAAACTCTTCCCCGCTTGTGTGGCTGGGCTTTGGCCAGTGTCCCCCCACCGTATGTGTCACAGGCCAGTGCTGTCCCACAGCAAGTGTTGGCCACAATTTCCTGCTGAGGTGCAGAGGTGACAGCAGGTCTCCCAGGGCTGGCACAGCCAGCTCTGAGCGCTGCCTCTTCCTCCTGCCCACATGCATCACTGCGATGCTCTCCCCCCAGGGAAAAGGGGATGTCTGTCCCTGCCTGAGGAGGTGACCAGCAGCTAGAAACCCCCAGAACAGATGACTCCTGTTTGCCATCTCGGTGGCTCCCCAGCAGCAGTCCTTCAAGGAGCTCTTTGGGTGGGCAGGGCAGCATCTTGACTGCAGAGCAGTAGGCTGCTTTGGGCGAGTTTAGGCGTATTTATTTAACACAGCGTACAAGATTCAGTTCATCGTTTGAAAGAGACGTCACAAGCTGCTTGCAAACTCTGCAGCTCATATCCCAGTTTAGCTGGAGCAGCCTTTGCGTGTGCGTGAGTATTTGGATTTGTTTACAGGAAGCATTTGTAGAATGTGGCCATTCTGGGTTTTCTGTTTTCTTATAAACAAACAAGTAGGCAAAAGACTTGGTCCCGTACACTGAGCTGTGCAGGACAAGGAGTAAAGAGACTTGCCCAGCTGGGTTGACTGGGGAGGCACAGGGAACGCCAGCGTCTCTGCTCTAGGAAAGAGAGGTACGGGCAGCCCTGCCCAACACTGAGGGTCGCTGCCTCGGGCACGACATAAGAAGGGGGCAGTTTTGCGGGCAGAAGCATGTTTGCCCTCTCCCCTCCAGGGCAGGGCAGCTGCTGCAAGATCACTCTTTATGCAAAGATTAAAAGAAAAAAATGCACCTCTCTGAGCTAGCTGCTTTGTCTAAGTCTTGAATGATTTTCTGTCACTAGGTATCAAACTGTAGTTGAAAGGATTTCCCGTTGACATTTAGCAGTATTAAATTACAAAATAACCACAAGTCAGCCACTCAGTATGATATAAACAGTGGGATTTGACAGAGCTTTTTCTGGCCTTGGGGACCAATTTACTCATTTTTACAGTCCCAACTCCAGTCATCCGCTGGTAATGCACAGCGCCTTTTGGACACCATCTATTTGGAATTAGAGACACATATGGCAGAGTGTAATTACCTATTTATTCTGCTGCTGAATCAGCAAACTGAGGCTAGTTAACATTACAGCTCATAAGCCCCTTTCATAAACATGGGTCAGTGCTGGAACTGGGCAAAATTAATGTAAAAGAGAAAAAGAATTCCTATTGGAAGGGGAGCCAAAAAAATCAGATGATTTAACAGGGAAAAAATGGACTCTTGATGCTTTCTGCAAGGAAGAAATCTGAGGAACCACAGCCAGGCTTCTGGGAGGAGGGGCCTGGACCATCACTTATTCCCACTGGTGTAAATCGGGAGTAGCTGTGGAAATGCCTCGTTGGAAGTCTGAAATAAATGAGAGGGAAATCAGGCACATTGGCCAGAGCTCCGGCTCAGCTCCCCGGGGACACGGGCAGCTGGTCTCAGCTCGGAGCTCTGCGCACTGACACCCCACGGGGTGGCTTTTGGGGTTGGACTGCGAGTCACACTTGTTTGCACGGAGAATGGATTTAGCCCTTGTCACCAGCTGTGATGCTGTGGCTGGATGCGCACGGGACCGCCTGAACTGGGGCTAAGCACACCCCCGGCTTCCTGTCCTATTTTCTGCCACCCCTTGCAGCCCTGCAGGCGGGTTAATAACCAGAGGCAGAAAGTGCTTTGCAACTCTCTGCGAAGCTGAAAGGTTTCCTGGCGAGCACATGGCAAAGCAGCCAAGGTGGGGAAAGCTGCGCTGGCAGGAATGCTGCAGAGAAGTGCCGCTTGGCTGACACACGGTGGGGGTCCCCCCAGTTCCCCAGCCACCCGGAGACCCCCAGCCTGCGGGGCCCCACGGGCCCAGCCAGCTGTGGAGTGTGACACAAAGTGGGGTGCAGTTGAAAGGGTTAATTTCTTCCAGTACCAGCTGCTCCCAGCAAGGAGCCTCCTCCTGACTTCTGGGGAGACCAGCCAAGGGGAATCTGTCCAGTGGGTAACTGGATCTTCCAACCCCCAGGGCTGTTAGAGCTGAGTTTCTGGGGAAGCAGACAGGATTTGGGGCCCCTCTTGGAGCTCCCACCCCGCTGTCACCTGCCACCTGCTCGGCAGCAGCTCGGCTGGTCGAGGGCAGGGGATGGAGGCAGCTTCCCTTTTTCTCCTATGTAGCAAAGAGGCAAAATAGTAGCAGAAACCTAAGCTGCCAGCAGAAGAGCAAGAGACTATTCTGGAAAGCACCGGCTAAAGCTGTGGGAACATGTTTCTCCTCCCACTGACTTTCAAAGCTTTGCGGTGATTAAGACACCCATCACTGCCAGGACTCCTCAGCAAAGCTGCTATTAGGTGGTTTCCCTGTGGGACAGGGTGAGGTACAGGACTTCACAATGATTTGAAGTGTGATAGAAGAGGAGGTGTTGGTCCGTCTCTATCCACAGCTGGTCTTCACGTGGGCTTCTCTGTTGTGGGGGGTTTATGGGTCCTGGTTTGGAAAGCACCTGTGAGCTGTGCTGTGCACAGGACATTTTGGGGCACATCGCTACACCTGGCCTAATTTGGAGTCTCATCTGGCTCCTGCTATTCTAAAATGGAAAGGAGCAGTTTTCATTTCCTCTCTACATGTTAAATTTGTCACGGTGGCCAGTCACTGCCACAAAGAGGAGGGAACTGAGTTCCTTGGCTGAGCTTTGAAACCTCAAGGACCACAGCCGATGGGGAAGGGGTGGGCACACCGGGGTGGGCACACCAGGGTGTGCACAGCCACCTCGTGTCTTTGCCCTGACAAACAGCACCATCTGGACAAACAAGTTCCCTGCTCTACCCAGCACCTTGGTTTCTACATTTATAAAATGGGGATACTAATGACCAGCTTCACTGCAGTGCTACAAAGGCTGATGTTTAAGTCGTGCTTTTAAGCTTTTCAGGAAAAGGCATTGCCACGAAGTGAGCGTGGCATCCTGGAGCGGGGTCCTGTCCACCTGCACCGCCGGCCGGAGGAGGGAGCAGCCCCCCATCTCCTACAGGTGCACGCACTTGTGCTTGTTCTCTTTTCATTTTTACTCTTCAAAGGGCTGGGCATCTTGTATGAGGGTGCACGGGGAGCTGGGATTTGAACTCATTAGCTTTGTGCAGTCTGCACCTGCATCTCACTTATGTCTGCAGCCTGTGGGGAAACAGTTTTGTTTTCTTTTTTTCCCTTTTTGTTGTTGTTGTTTAAGAGGGGAGGAGAGGGAAGAGAAAAAATGACAAGTGCTCAGGAGGACCAGCTTGGTTCTGGGCCAGGTGCTGCACAGTAGGAGCCACAAAAACTGCCTTAGAGGTAGCTGGTGAAACTGTTCCAGGGAACGTGACTGAAATACCTGTGCCTCTCGCCGTGCTGGGGGCTCGTGTGCCTTGGGACCACAGGCAAGAAGGGATCATGCTGGGGGAGCTTCTCTGCGGCTGCTGGCTGGACGTCTCCTGCCGAATATGTCCGCAAGAGAACTCAATTTCAAATCTCCAGTTATGGATGCGCCTTGTTTGGTACAAGCAGAAAATAATACACGTATAAAATTTCTGCCTTTTCACCCCATCCTCCCTGCAGAGGGAGTGTGTGGAGAAGGAGGGTTAGACCGTAAAGCTGGCCAGCAGGACTGGTATGTCCTTATTCTTCCCTCTGCTATTATTCACTCTGCTAACATGGATTTTTTCACTTGAAGCATTAGTTTCCCCATCCGTAAAACAGAGATGGAAACCAGGAGCTTCACAGGAATATTCTACACCCTTCAGATGGAGTTTGTCTCATCTGAATTCACATCTACCTGCCTCTTCCCCCCCAGCCCTGTATCTTTTTCTTTCTCTGTGATTTCACTCCCATAAATCTTGTTCCAGGCCTAAATTAAATGACTGCTTAGAAGTCAAATCCCATCTGTGGCATGCCCTGTGACCTGGCAGTCTTCCTTTCCATCGCTTAAAGCTGGCGACGGCCCAGGGTCTCAGGGAAGTTCTGCAGAAGGATTGTCAGGCTCCTGGGATTTAGTTTAGATCAGTATTTCCATCCCCAAAACCTGTTTTCAGGGGAAGGGAGAGCAGAGAGCAGTTTGATGCAGAGTTTTAAATTGGCCGTGTAAAGTCCATACACTTAAAAGTTAAAGTATGAAGCAATCTGTTTTATATCTGAATTTGTTGAATCCTCTTAAAGGCTGTGGAAACTTAAATACAAGAAGTCCTGTTTTTCCCACACTTGCTGTTCCTTGGTTATGTGCTCTTTTCTACGAAACATCCTGCCCTCGAGTGTGCAGCAGTTGTTGGTACCTGCTCCGCTGGCAGAGGCTGGTAAAGGGCTGTAGTTTGCAAATCTTTTATGAAAACGCTGATTTTTATCTCAAGTGAGCATTTCTGCTTAATTTAAAATTAGGTACATTTTGAGCACTGCACAACGTGTACCTAATGAATGTGGAGGAACAAAAATAACGACAGGAAGCTGTTACAAAGCAGCAGAAGGGGTGCTCTGCACCAGGCAGGATCAGGCTCCGGCCCCGCCGCGCACGCAGGAAACGAGCTGCAGACGGGGTGCCAGCAGCGTCCCCGGGGAGGGAGACGGAGTTGGGACCCACTCCAGAAATTTTCCATGGGAATTCAGCAAGGCCTATTTTCTGATGAAGTCGGAGTTGGCAGGACGTGTATCAGAGCCAAGGAGTTCACTCCAGAACATGGTGATTTTTAATAAAGTCACAATTACTGCTCTGTGCTAAATGAGTCATTTTAAAGTCAGCCCCTCATAAAACAATCCCTTCTCAGATACTGCTTCCTTCTATACATGTTTCACCAGCACAGCATACTTTTATGGCGTAAACACCACCTTAACTTATATTGCTGCCGAACAGTTACTGCTTGTTCTTGCGGATTTCTCAACAGCGAGATCCAGGGCCGTGCACAATGCCAGGGAGCAACGTGCTTGTAGAAAGGGGCGGCAGGATTTTACATCCCAACCCCAGTGGCGTGAGCTGCAGTTACGGTGACAAGTGCATTGAGGTGTGCATGTGACACAGCCCCTGCTGGGGTGCAGCAGTCCCCCCTTGTTCCCAGGCTGGATGGGGCACGGGACCGTGCGTTCCCGGTGGCCAGCAGGACGGGCAGGGGTGGCTGTCGGGCTGTTTCCTCAGCAAGGACACTCATTTGATCACTTTCTAGTCCACTGATTTTTCATAAACTTTGTCAAACTGAAGTCTATGTTGGAGCCTCCTTCAGCTGCCTGCCAAACTACATAAAATTATTTAAAATTGGCCAGTGAGTCAAAAAGATAGGGGGTGGAGGAGGTGGGGGGGATGACAGATGGACGGTGTGAATGCTGAAGTCTTGTGTCCTCAGGAAATCAGGCTTAAAAAATTGAGAAAACTGAAGAGGGCTCTGATCCATAAACCCCTTTGTTCCGAGGCACTAATCTACCCAAACCAACCAAGCTGTTGAGATGCAGGATCGTTTAGTTTACTTGGTTTTGTTTATTTGCTTTTTGAGGACATGTGGGTCGAAATCATGTCTGGGAATATGGCATGTCTCGCATTATTTGACTGCGGATCACAACCTTGTAAAACAGCTTTTTTCTAAAATACACAGTGTGAGTATTTGTAACCTGAATGCAAACTGCCAAACGCACATTCACACAACTCTGGTATTTTTGTTTAATATGTATATATTTTCTTTTACAATTTGGACCTAATGAAAAACATGTGGTTTGTGCTGAGTAAAAGGAATAATAGGACTTTGGGAGGGCAGTGTCAGTTCCTGCTGGGCATTGCTGGCCGCGTGTACTCTCCTGCTGGCTTGGGACTCCAGATACTGCAGAATAACTTGAACATGGTCCTCATCCCCACCCAAACCTGAACATTGCGGTTTCCAAAACCCTGTTGTCTTGGCAACCTTCCAGATCCTTTCTGGGCATTTAAAACTCGGCCGAAGCTAGTGGGGCAAAAGCACATTTCAAGTGTTTCCCCCGGCCTCTAGCACAGCACCTGACTGTGACCCCGCTTTCTTCCCGATACTTGGACGCTTCGGTTGTCTTTGCTCTTACTTCTGACAACAATGGCACCACTGTGGTACCTCCCTGTTTCCTTCCTGTTTAAAAGAAAGCCCCATATCTGCCCAGCAGTCGAACCAGGGGCGCCAAAACATTTTTGTTCTGTGGTTATTCACCACCGAGAACTGCAAACAGTGCGGACAGAGATGCTTCGCGGGCTCTCCAGGGAGCTGAGTCAGCACTTCCAACTTCCTGAGTGATACAGACTCAAGAGGGCATGAAGCGGGGCTGCTGCTTTAGAAATGGCACCGAAACCCAACAAATGCAGAAAACTGCTCAAAGAAATGTAAATTTGAATGAGTGCCTTTGAAACACATATAGGAAAATCCTTCATTGTGAATGTAAATTTAAACAAAATCGCCTACCTCCTGCCTTCCCACACAAAGGAAACCTGCTGCCTCTTCCCTAGGAGAGTGTTTTACCAAGCTCATATGAAACTCTTTTTACAACATCCCTTTGTCTCTCTTGGAATCTGACCAAGAATTATAAGCCTTTAAAGCGAGCTTTTTGCTTGTTCAGGCCCAAAGGGAGCAGCTGGGTATAAATAATAGATTGGCCTCTACTGTTTCCAGTGTTTCTCTTTTGCTGCTCCTCATAGACACAACCTGGGAAAGGTGTGGCGGTGCCTGTAGCAACAACAGAGCAGTTCTCTGGTCTCCCTCGAAGGATCATGATGATAAAGTGAGGAACAGCTGACAGGACCAGAGCTGGTATGTGCAGCCCAGCGGACGTGACGTTCCAATTTTAGAAAACTACAACTGGGAGACTTGCTGGCTTGCTGGACCTTGCTGCTGTTTTCCATACAGGGAGCCTTGGGAGAGCAGTGTCTTATCTGCCCAGCCTGCTCAGCAATAACAGCCCCTCATCCAGGCAGCTGATGGTTAACAAATAATACCTTTGCAGCATGCACCTAGCTAAGGAAAACGTTAGGGATTTGCAATATGAACTCCTTGTTTTTCCAAGGTGAACAGCTCTGCCACGTCAGCCTGGAAGGCCACAGTTATTCTTTGTTTTCAGTTTTGCCAGTGTTGCATCTTCCACCTCTCACTTGCATGTGAGCATCAGTGTTGCAATCCTAGTGGTCCAAGGAGGCCTGCTTCCCACCCGTCCCGCTCCCACCCATCCCTGCCTTTCTTCTCCTTCCATCTTGTGCCTTCTAAGATATTAAAAAACATCTCCCCACCTTTCCTGAAAGATACCCTTAACTGTTCTCTTTTCTCCCCCAGTGTCAAATTCTGCCTTAAATTGTCAAGTTTGACACTGGCAAATTGGCAGAATCCCAGTTCCCACCCACCTCTTTCTCCATTGCTGTGGTTTGTAAAGAAGAGAGTTGGGGGCTGTTGCGTATTCCCAAAAGGAAAGTCTTGTATTTATCTCTTGGCAAGCAGAATTGGGAACCTGAGCGAGAGTATTCAGGCTTCTGCTCTCTTTTGCTCCTCGGTTACTTTCTTGGTCTCTTTGGGCAGACTAAGGCTTTTGTGCTGTTTTTACCAAGGTCAGCGATCTATTCTTTTGTATCCACTGTACTCCACTCAATTAGTTGAGGGCATTTAACATGGATTTTTCATATTTGCATCACAAATTCTAAATGATCCATGAAAAGCAGCTGTTCAGAACCTTCTGAATTCATTACCCTCAGTGTCTCTGAGTGCAGAAACTTTGCCAGCCGTTTGACTGGGGCCTTGCGTAGTCGGTATGATGGGAAACTGTCAGTCATTTTCAGTCTGTATTGAAGAAATAATCTGATGCTAATCCATTTTACATTCTTTACAACCTCTTCTTTACCTGACTTGCTATTTACTAATAACTGTGTCAACAGATCACTAGCTGAACACCTGTGTAGCAGCACCAGCAAGGAGACTTCCCGTGTTGTCATGGCCATAGGCAGTGGTGTTACATGCCATGAAACCATGTTGATCTCATGGCTTCTCTCTTTTCTTTCCCCGAAAGAGAACATGCTTTAGATTTGAGCTGGATTTTTTTACTTTGCAACACAGCATTCCTTGGTCTTGTTTGCTGGCTTTTTTTAGAAAGACCTAGGACCTTGACAAAAACAAAACAGTGATGGGAATAAAGGACCAGAACAATAAAACCCCAGCATTTCACAACCGACCTTGATGCCATGGCTTGGAATAATAGGGGTGACTTTAAACTTGGGAAAATTTCAGTACAAGGTTCTCAGAGTTGCTTTCCAAGTCAAAAAGGAACTGCAAGAACAGCGGGGAAAATGCAGAACACAGAGCACGCAGGTTCCTCTTCCCTAAATAACCAACAGCGGGCTCTCCAGTGAGTGCTCTGAGCTTTAATTCATTTGGGGCTCTACTTCCTTCTGGTTTTGAGGTCCAGTAGTTAGCTAAAGGAAGATTCACCATCTTCTAGCCTGAGCTGTATTTGTGATATTAGGTCCCCTGTTTGCCTCATCATTGAGAAGTGAATGGTGGCTATGGAGAAGGACTGCTCAGGTCGCGATGAGCCACAGCCATCCTTTTTGCATTGCCACTTTATTTTCTACATCCTTTACTTTGTGTCAGTGATTTTTTTATCTAGAGGCCTTAGCAAAACAGGCACCTGAGATTATTTCTTAGTGACAGCCTCGCTGTTTTCCTGTCCAGGCGTTGCACAGTGCACGTTTTTGAGCTCACCAGCCGTGCCTTCTCCCTGAACTCCAGCTCCTGCTTGTGCAGCCCTTCTGTGTCTTATTGCTGTGTGTCCCCTGGCCACACGCCTCAGCTTCCAGCACGCCCAGACACATGGGTTATTACCATGGACATGGGATACAGCTGGAGACAACTTTTTATGCACCTCGTGATTCTTCTGCCTTACACACATGCGTGCAAACACCACACCAAAAATCACATGCACAGGGCTCTCATCGGCCCTTCTGCATTTCCCCCCCCCCCCCCGGTTTCTCAGCGGCCGTTGCATTCTTTGGTAGAGGAACAGCGTGGCCGGGAGCCAGAGGCTGGTCTTGCTTTCTCCTCTCTTTCCTTCCTTCCTTTCTTCGGCTCGCTGGGTGTGACAGTCTGAACGCTGTTGTTTATTGCTTTTGTTTCCACATATAATCAGAGCTCTTTCCCTGACATTATGCAGCTCAGCACAAGCACTCCAGGTGGGATGAATCCAGTTCAGTGCCCTCCTCCCACCCTGAGCTGCTCCTATCGCTAATGAACTGCAAACAACCATGTTCCCCATGTTCAACCTTCACCCTGCCCGATGCATCCATAATCTAAATATAGGCCATAATTATTCCACTGGCATCTGTAGGCCCATTGACAGAACTGACAGTGGCAGAGGTCGGGAGACCCTTTGCACCTTTAATATATTCTCTTAACCATTTCCCTGCCACTGATGGTTACAGTCTCCCCAACATCCAAAAAATGTCTGGGATTTGTCCTTTGACTGTTCCAGATGTTTGTTCCTTAGTCCACTCAGTTCCTGTACCACCAAACTGCAGGCTGATTATTTTCTTCGCTCTAATTGGGACGCTTTGTTTGTTTATCTGGTTGTGCAATCAAAATGTGAACCCAGAATGCTCTTTTCAAGCCAATGACCTGCATCTCCCCGAGATGCAAATCCCAGTGCCTGAGAAAATGAGTGCAGGAATCGATCTCCTGGCCAATGTGCTGTTTCCATGTTGGAATACCCTGGAAGCAGAGGCACTGTCTTTCCATATTATTATTTTTATGGCTCTATGGAACAAACAGTTGAATATGGTGCTGTGAGTGGATAGTGGGGGGATAAGCTAATCTGTGCTATAAGTAATTTGATCGCAAATCATTTAGAGAATGTAAATTGTAGGGGAGAGATGTCACTCCTGGCAGGAGGTCGCCTGTGTCACCTGTCAGACAGTCCCCAGTGGCGATCATGAAAATTTCTTTGCGAGATTATTAATAAATAAACATAATGCTCTGCATTTCTGAAGCACTTTTCACTGGAGGGACAGAAAACACTTTAACGTTAAGAACTATACTATGCAATTACTTTAACTTCCTTTCAAAATATTATTTTAAAGGTTAAATTTGCCATGTTTCCTGGGATCATAAAATGGTATTAAATTTAAACATCATGATTTCCACCTCCACCTCTGCACATTTTGAGATAAACTATAATCTCCATTTGACATCTTGATAAATTAAATGAAGTGACAAGTCATTAGTTCTAAGACGTATGTTAAGTGTTTGTAGTGCAGCAGCAATTAGAGGGTGTAACCGTGGTCAGAAAGCCCATGTGCTACTACAATGTACGAAGTTTTTGTGTCACAGAATTTATAGTTTAGTTCAAAACTAAGAAAAGCAGTAGAAGAGAAAGGAGGTTGGATAAGACCGATCGTGACTGTTTAGACCTGCTGTAAGTGTACATCACGTGGGACATGAAGTTATAACCATAGAATTGTAGTGCTGTCATTCAGCATGTAGTGATATATTGCTGCACTTCTAAAGAACTGGATCCTGGCTGCGCATCTCGGTAGATGCATCACCATAACTGTTAATAAGCTAGAGGAATATATGGAAAAGGGGAAGAAACAATGGAAGAAGAGCTGTTGATACTGTATGGTCCCTGTGTGTTATGCTAACCAATATTGCCTCATTTTTCATTTGCATTCTTTTGTCTCTGTGTATCCATATGGTTAGTCTGAAATGTAAAACATACCTGCAAGCTTTTCCTGGGCAGGAATCTTCTTTTGTCCTGTATTTTTTGCACAACACCAGGCACAGTTTGAGTCATGAGTTATGAGTAGGGCCCAGAAGCCCTACAATGTTACTAATCTGTCCTGCTCCCACTGGACAAATGGCAAAATTTATGGCAAAATTTATGGCAAAATTCATGGCAAAATTCATCCCACTTTCTTTATCTGGGAAATTATATAGCGTTGGTGCTATGAGCAGATCTTAGAAGTAAAAAAGAGAACAAATCACAAAAGAAAAGTAATACCCAAAGCAGATTCTTAAGAAACTATCCACTGTGAAAGGGGGCTGAGCATGGGAAGGTGCATGGATGCAGCTTCTGGCAGGGTCACACTTGTAACATCTGGCTGTGAAAGCTGGAAAGCTCTGCCAACTCCCTTTGAGTAACAGGCTGTGCTCACGGAGACCGAGCGTAACTGCATTCCTGCGAAACTCGCCCAGAACACTTGGAAGGGGTCACCAGGAGGAATGTCAGCGAAAATAGGGGAAGGGCCTAGGACTGTTAAAGCCAGACCTGCTCAATCTGGCTTCAATTGCTTTTCTCCTTTTTTTTCCTTCTCTTCTCTTCTCTTCTCTTCTCTTCTCTTCTCTTCTCTTCTCTTCTCTTCTCTTCTCTTCTCTTC
>JAOXNO010000008.1:4750156-4816976 GCA_028565335.1 Limnodromus scolopaceus
ATGTTGAGCTTCTCATCCACCAGCACCCCCAAGTCCTTCTCCTCAGGGATGCCAGTGCTTTTCTCCGCCGCCTCGCCGGCCGCAGGTGAGCACGACGGGGGTCCCGCGGCCGCGGACGGGCCGCGCCGGGGGTGTGCTCCCCGCGGGCCCCTCAGGCGGTGCCGCTGCGCCTCCGCCGTTGCCCCCCCCCGGCCCCGGCCCGGGCCGTAGGTCGAGCGAGGGGCGGAGGGGAGGGGGGAGCGTGCGGGCGCGATGTTGGGGCCGCCGAAGGGCGGGCGGGCGTCCCGGCGCGGGGTCCGGGCCTCGTGGCCCTCGGTCCGGCGGAGCTGCCGCGCCCCCGGCCCCGCGGCCGGCACGTGCCCCGGCAGCAGGGGGACACCAAGGGGAACGTCACCGAAACGGCGAGGGCCGGCGGGTCGTCACCGGCTCCTGTCGGGGAGGGGGTGTGGGGCAGCGTATCGATTTGGGCGAAGTTTAAACTGTTACAAAAACGCCAGCGTTTGTGTGGTTTGGTGGCATCGCCCAGGCTTTTAGGAGGGTTTGGGGGGGCTTGTACCTGAAAAGCAGCAGTGCCGCCAGGCGCACATGCGGGGCCGTAGGAGCGCCCCGCGCGTCCCCTCCAAGGGTCGCTCCCCACCGGCCCCCCCAGGCTCTTCCCTGACTTCCCCGGTGAGGCTCCGGGGGCTCCGGGCTGGCGGCGCTGGGCTGAGACCCCCCGGCTGCTCCCCCCTGCTCTCCTGGGGCTGCGGCTCCGGACTCCCCCCGGCCCCTCCGGGAAGAGGGGCGAACGTGATCCCGGGGTGCTCAGCCGGGGGGAACCCCGAGGTACACCCCGCACTTTGGGGATCGCCACACGGCGTTTGAGACGGCACATGTTCGAGCTGAACTACGAAATACCGTTTTTTCCCCCAACGGGTTGTTCCCTCCAAAGTGTGATTTGTGCGTGTTCAGAATAATGGTGGTTTCTGAGCTCCATCTGTTTGTCTGTCTGTTCGCACACGCGGGGTGTTTCTGCCAATGGTGGTTGCCTGTGGCATTATTGCAGTGTAAGTAGCTTGATAGGAAATATTGTAGCAATTACAAGTCCAGTGATGCAAGTTCCTGACACATTATGACTGCCTTGCTGTCATTCCCCTGTCTCCTTCAAAAGTTCATTTTTTATGAATCATTGTAATCAACCGCTTAACTTCTGCAGCATTTCTACAGTTTCTGCGTTTTGAGACATCTCTTGACATTGACTCAAACTCTTTCCACTGGTTTTTTTTTTTTCTTTCCCTGTCGACATTTTTTGTGACAGTCATATTCTTCTGAGCAACAACAGAAAAAAGAAAAAGGAACTTCTTTGAGATAAGAGCGTGGCTGCCCCTGTTTCCTATGGCTCTGTGCTTCAGAGACCTAAAAAAAATGGGGGCTGGGAGGAACTTTTCGTTTGGAAAAAGAACATCTTCCGTGGGAAGTGAGATTTCTAGAGGGAGTGTGAGTGACTGCTGTCACCCCAGAGGAATTGTCAGAACAAAATCAACCTTTTTGTTTCTTAACACCTGCGACATCTAAACCACTTTCACTTGTTTTGTGTCCCCTCCTTCTTCTGGAATTCTGTTTCTTGACAAATATGTGTTTTACAAGAGAGGATGGACGTGTAGTTTGAATACAAGTTTTAATATGCCTTTGCAAATTCTTCAGTATTTGTTTTGTTGGGAGAGAAGTGGGTGAAGATCAGTAACTTAGACTCTAAGCCCACACTGGGAAACAGATACTTTTTTTTATTGGTAGTACTTACCTTCTGTGTTCCTACCCAAAAAGTTTTAGATTAATATATAGTACTTAAATGTACATTAAAATATTGAGCCTACACTGGTTTTTCTCATTTCCCGTAATAATTGAGCCTGTACTGGAGAAAATGGTGGGAGATTCTGAGATTTATCTTACAGCATGGTTTTTTGGCTTTATTCAGAGCTACTTGTTGGTCTGAAGGCCTCTTTCAATGGCTTTAATGAGTTTTTTGTATACTGAATGATCTATTAATGATTGGTTTTAAAATGAGTATTTTATTGGTTTTTTTGTATGGGGATAGGAGCCAGCCATACCTGGGTGGGTTTTTCTCCTACTCTACCTCTTCTTTCTTAGCTGTAAAATGGGGGTAGTTACCAACCAGTCCACCTCCTGCTCACCTTCAGAACACACGGTCGAGATGTGTCGAAGGCGAATTAGTAGAAGTACTTTAACATCTTTCCCTACTTTGTGGTGCCAGATATATTTAATCTCAGGGCTATGGAAACTGTGCACACACCAAAGAGCACGGCAGCACAGGCTGGGCTGTGGGAACTGGAGCAGCCAACAGGTGGGGCAGGGGGTTGAAATCAAATGGATTCATTCTGAATTTAAAGCAAGAAAATTGACAGTGTGTTGCTGGGGGAGCAGAGGAAGATTTCAGAAAGGGAATGATGAAAGTGGGCATCAGTATGACCTCTGGGTCACTGCTCTGTCCTAAATGAAAGCCCAGTTGGGGTACAGTCCTTACAGAAAGTGAGGTTCACAGCCCAACTTGTGTTCTAGGTTTTGTCATTCTAATTTGCTGTTCTTGGCTGTTCTTGTTATAAAAGAGGTTGCACGTGGTGATCTCCAACGAATGAGAAAAATAAGTACGTGGAACCTCATTTTTGAAGTTGGGCTCATCTTTGCCATTGAATGACAGTGTTTTTAATTGCAGCTTCCTCAGTGTTAGTACAATTTGACACTCATCTAGATGGACGGTGGCCGTGACAGATGCTCTGCATGGTTTGAATACAGAATTATAGTTAAGAAAGTCATGAACAGCCTTTCTACCTGTGACACACACTCCTGCATTTGTCTTGTAAACTCACTTGACCAGTCTGTTTTACCTTTTATGGGAACGATGGTGACTAATTCAGCGTACACCTATCCCCGTACTTGACCGGGGTGTTTGTAGGAAATTCTGACAGATGTTTCTGTTTTTCTTGCATTTATACTGGATACATTCTTGCAATATTGAAAGCAAACACTAAATATTTGTGCAGTTGAAATATAGTTTATGATTGCCTTGATACCACTCACCACTGAAGACCCTGAAAATGTGGCTTTTGGGAAGAAAACAGTGACCCACTGTGTTCCTGGCTATGGGATGGGCATGGCAGCAGAGGCAGCTCACGGGTGGCCCTGCCACGCTCTGTGGACTGGGCGAAATGGCCTTTCCCAGTGTAAAATCATGTAGAAGTTAAAGGTTGTCTAAAATGGACAGAATTAACACTTTGTCCTGTTAAAGGCAGAGGCCTCAAAAATAGTTTCTTCTGTTACAAAGGCTGGTCATGCTGTGTTTATTGCACTCACCCTTCCCTGTAAAGCTTTTAGTACAGGTACTCAGCAAGTTCCTGGTGCTTTTTCATTGGTAGATCTCCGAGTGCCCTGGAAGATAAGTACGGTTTATCTGAAAGCTGAGGATAACAGAATGGGGAAGGTTTGGTATGTCTCAGCGTCACGCAGAGTCCCTGCATCAAACAGCTTGAGCCGCCAAACCAGATGGTGTCCCTTGTGTTCCCCTGCGCCAGGGCGGGCATCCTGAATGCTGGGAAGTCGGCTCAGCTGGGTAAATTGGTGTAAAACTAGGGAACCAAAAAAGAAGGTAAAACAAGAGTTGAACCACTTCGCTCGCCCTTTGTGGCTGCTGAAAGGGCAATTTGTGTTTTCCCTGGCTGTGTCCTTACCTTTTTCTGGAGGGACACTGTCCCACCGAGGGACGGAGGGACCGCTGCAGTGGAGGGATGGGGATGTTCAGGCTGGACCCTTCTGGCTGGATGCTGCTGTGGGAGTGGGAGTCTCTCGGCTGCAGGGCACGTTGGGTGCGATGGAACAGGTCTCTTCCACTTCTGAATTCTGTGTTTCACTGTAGAGTTGTGTCTCTAAAAATAAAGGAAAAAAAATAGTATCTAGTAGTTAGAAGAAGAGGTAATGTTGGTCCAGACAATACTTTTCTTTTTGAAGAGAAAAAAAAAAAAAGAAAAGCCAAAAAATTTGCATGCAAAACCTAGGTTTAAAACTGGCTTTAAAATCATAGTGTTTTTGTGTTTTTCCCCAACAAGTTGAAATTGCTGCACTGTGTCTAAATTACACAGAAAATTAAGCTGTATAAAATACTCATTTGAAAACTTCTTCCAGGTTTGAGGGGGTGTGTGTGCGTTGGGGTTTTTTAAAGCCAGATTGGAAAGACACACAACTTGGTGTCTTTAGTTGGCCAAAAGGTAGGACAGGGAGAAGCGAGGTTCTGTCTAAGTGTGTGACAAAGTGGGCAGTTCTAGAGCTGGTAAGCTAAATTTTGTTTTAAAACAGAAAGCCACAGGGAGTTATTTTTAATAGTGGGTTGAACGCATAAGTCTGTAAAGCTGTCAAATCTTTTTATGGGTAGATAGGTCTTTTTCTATCTTGGCTCATTTTTCATATGCATCTTAAATTGGATCAAGGTTACTTCAAGTTCTAACCTGTGCTAAGTATTTAAACATCTGGACTTGCCCTCAGGGCCATTGCTGTGCATGTGGGAGAAGTTTCTTAGATTGTTTTTTAACATTTTAAAATATTTCAGAAAAAAAAAGTACTCAACTAGACCAGTGTATTTAACTTCCAGTGTTTAGTTGTATGATACAGCTTATCACGTGGCACAATACGATAAATTGCAAATAATTTTATAGTGTCAGTACAATTAAAGAAATTAAATTTCTCAAGTGTTTACTTCAGCATGGTGCTACTTTAAGTGTCTGCTATCATAGATTCCAGGCAGTGAACAGCTGTCTGTCGCAGATGGGAGAGGGAAAAAAAAACTTCCCCTTAGCTTCTTACTTCTAAAAAGGTTTCCACATAAACCCAGTAGTAATGTAATACAACCTTTTAGTCAAATTTGAGTTTCCTGTTACACGTTTAAGTGAACTGACAGCAGACTGTATCTATTTGAAACCAAATGGTCTAAGTGAATGTGACTCTAGGAATTTCATACTCCAAAGCATTCTTGAAACCTCACAAATGCTTGTTTGGCAGGCAGAATGCATTATTTATTACATTTTAAAAAATAATAGTACAAAAAAAAGACTTGCAGGTAGTTTCTGAATTGCTTCTTTGGACTCTGCTGTGTTTCAGAAGATAAGGTGGTATTTCTGCCCTGTGCTTGTACTGTGTTTCACGCAACAAAATCAAGTAGATTGGAAACTGTCAAGGAAGCACATAGCAAATCCGTATTTTTAATAGAGTCCAAGTGCAATGAAGTCTGAAAAAGAGCAGGTGTGAAAGATAAAGGGATTTTTGTTAGTTGGGTGTTTTCTGCTAAGATCTCAAGATGGCAGAAATAGAGTTTGTGCACAGAACTGCATGAACTTAGTTTTAGATTGAAACTGGATATGCTGTTTTATTGTTCTATGAGCTAGTACACCCCGGCAATTATAAAACTTATTAAAATAGTTATGACATGTCTGATCACAAAAAGCAGAAGATGGTAAGATTGTTCTTTTTAAATTAAAAAGTTGCCACAAAGGCCTTTGGACAGACCTCAGGCACCAACCCTGACACATCAATGCATTCACCTTTTAGGAAGGCAGTTTATTTTGTTGTTTTATCAAAGTATTGACTGGTTCTGGTCCTAATTTCAAGCAGTTTTCATTCTGAAGCTATTCTGATTTCTCCCTTGGGTGCTGGCAGGTGCAGTGGTCCTTGCGCATTTCATTCACCGTGTCCTTAAACTGTGGCTGCACCTCTGGACTGATTTATCTCAATATAATGTGTAACATTGGTTGGAAATTGTGTTGAAATGTTGTTTTTCCAAGCATGGAGAGGCTGTTCAGGCTGTTCCAGAAAGCCCCTTTGGAAAAGAGCCTTCCGGTTCAGGGGAAGAGATGGCTCCTGATCTCGTGCTGCGCATGGGAGTGCTCCCTGGCACATCTTGGGCGGTGCTGGTTGGGTGAGTTAAACCTCTCAGAAACCAACCTAGGGAGGAATCAGGGGTAATAAACCCAAGTGTGGCAATGCTGGAGAAGGACAGAGATTCCCTGTTGAGGAGGGGGTGATAAAGTCTTGCTCTGCCACAGCTATTTACAAAATGAATGGCTGTCAACAGCCCGGCTGGTGCGTCCCCAGATCGGCATGTCAGCCTTGCCCAGAGACAGCTGAGGGACCTTCCTGAGGCTCTCTCAGTGTCCCCTTTCATCGCAGCATCCCACCTTTTGGGCCCGAAACATCCTCTGGTATTTGATCTGGGTGGAATTCCCCAGGAGGGCTTGTGCCGTCCCTTTGGGGGACGCTGTCCCCATCCCGCTACTCTGTGCGCTGCATCCAAGTGCATCATGGTGGCCTCACCTACTGCGCTGGTATTTCAGGGGTCAAAAACTGAACTGATAAGGGCTGTGACCCCGCGCCCAGCGCGCTGACGGAGCAGGTGCCGCTCCACACCCTGGGGAGGATTTGCAAGTCTCTCATTTCGCAGAGCTCGGTGACAGATCCTGCTCTCTGGTTACTTTTGTCGTTCGGTCTTTGAGAAGCCCACTTGCTACGAGGCGGGAGGTATCCACCAGCCTGTTGAAAAGCCATGGCGTGCGTGAAGCAGAGCTTTAAGTCCATGCTGACAGGAGAAACGGGTGCTGGATAGTTGGGATTGCTCCTGCCGAGAGCCGGTGAGCTGAGAGGTGCCACAGCCCGAGCTCTCCCGACCCTCATCACTGCTCGGGAGCACTCGCTGCCGAGGCAGCCTCTGGCTCAAGTGTCACAGGATAATAAAAGTTCAATTTTTTCTTCTTTCCCTAGAGCCAACTCTCCTCCTTTACGTGTGAGAGTAACTTTTTTCTTAACCTGGTGTTTTTTAAACTGTGGAGTTGGAGATCAAAATTGCTGCTGGTGGCGCAATAATTGGGGAATGTTGACCTACAGGATGGGTTGCAACTTCACAGAACACTCAATACGATTCCTTTCAGGAATTTCAGTCCTGTCCTTGTGGACACTTGTCTCTGCTGTCTGGAAAAGGAGTGGGTTTTCTCCGTGTTGGAACATTTTGTTTCTTGCGCAGGAACACTCTGAATGTGCAGCCTGTCCTTGGAGAGTTTGTGGTGGGTTCTGGTTCTCAGGGCGTACGTGTGTCCTTACAGTGAGGAGATGGGGAGGAAAGCTGTAGGTATTTTAAGGTTCCTTTCCTTCAAGAGTATGGGACTTGGGGTGGAATAGGTATCATGGACGCAACAATTCCCTCCACTTTCATTCATGCAGGTTGTGCTGTTGATATTTCATTAGCTCTTCTGTCGGAATTGTGCAAAACCCAAGTCTCAAAAATGTTAAACTGGATCAAGAAAACCCCATAAGCAACCTTGAAAAGGGTTTTAAAAATATAAGAATGTATTCCAAAGAAGCAAGTAAGTCCCAACTGTGTCTATGCTACCCTTTAATCAGTTGGGAAATCTAAGTGGTGACTTTCAGCTGTCACTATATTAAGAACCAGCGCTGCCTTTTGTGGCAGTCTGTATATACTGAACTCAGTGCTATGTAGTAAATATTCTTGCTGTGTTTTCATAATCATTCTACTTAGAGTAAGTGCTTCTTGGGTGGGTATTACAAATCTGTTAATCTTTATGGTATTTATAGGGTAATTTTTAACTTTCTTGAGCTCCTTACTTCCTTGCGGGTCAATTACTCAATTTATAACATTATGTCAGTTGTAAGAACTTCACCATCCAAGGGTAAACACTGTTGGGTACAGCTCTTTACCTGTGTTTGCTCTTAGTTCTTTGTATATTAAGGAATGCAATAACTTACTCCGTGACTTACTTATTGGGATTCCTTTTACTCTCCCTGGTTTGTACTTTAAAGTGACTGTGATGGCTTATTTTAGCTTTTGTGCTTCATCACTAATGCAGGGAGAGGGAAAACTTGCTGCAGTTCTCGCTGAAGAAAAGGCTGTTAATCAAGTTGCGGCTACTTAAGTCAAAATTGCAAATAGTGTTTAAATATTTTTGATTGTCTGTTGGTGAAACTGATTACTACAAGCCAAACATTTTGCTGTGTTGCGAGCACAGAGCTCTCTCGGGGAGGGTCTGGCTCTGCAGCAGGGAGGGACGGTGGGCTTGATTTTATGTTCTTGCTGTAGGTGTCCATGTTCAAGTGAAAATCTGCTCGGGCTCCGTGGGGTTTCACTTGACCTATGGAAAGAGAGAATAAAGTCATCTCCCGGCACTGGAGTTTTGCTTCTTGAAATTGCCTTTCCCTTTGCTCCTTTTGCTGCCGTCAGTGTTCCCAGAGCAGTGAGACCTGATGGTGCTGATCCTTGTGAAGGGGCTCTTTCCATAGTGTCTTTCTTACCTGTGGAGAGTAAGTTTGGAGCGGTGGGCTGGGAGAGAGGTGTGTGTAGGCAAGAAAATTGCTGGTGACTTGGAAACCCTGGGTTTGGGGAGTGTGCAGCATCGCTCATGCGGCCACCAGCTCTTGGAAACAGTAGAATGGCAGGAGATTTTCTGGAAAGGCCGAGGTGGGTAAGGGCAGAGACACCAAATAGTCTAGTGCCGAAGTCTCCTCCTTTTGTTACCTGTGAATGCTGAAGTGTAATCTGCCAGCTTTTCTCTTACCCTTCTCTGTTGTATATTTTCAAGATGAAGCTTCTCCTGCAAAAGCAGGTTTCAGCATCTAGAATGGCTTTTTGAGGATCTAATAAATCCCCAAAGGAACCCGTGTTCTGGTTGTGCTTTTCTTTCTTCCCAGTGGTAAGCAATGATTCACTCTCACGGACAAACAGACCTTGTAGCATTTTTAGTACAACGTAGTGCAGATTGTCGCTCTCAGTGAACTGTGTATTGTTTTCAAAGATTCAGCCAGGTTTTTCTTGGAATTGGTTCTTTTGTGAGTGCATCACACTGTGGTTCCTGTTTTTTTGGTGGTGTTTTTTCTTTTTCTATAAAACCCTTCAATATTCTGTTTACTTATGGATTAGAAAAATGTCAAGGGGTAATGAAGGAAACAGGAACTTTATTTTCAGAATAGGGAGGTCAAATGTTTCATGCCTCAGCCTCATTCATTCCGTCAATAACAAAACAATGAAAACCATATTTCAGCACTGCTTGGAGCACCCTTTCCTAGTCTCCTGCACATCCAGGCCCAGCTTTTGGAGGACCTGGCTTTACATTTCCCTAAATGCAGCTGTGAGGGAGCTTTGTGCTGGTGTTTCTCTGCCGCACAGCATGCCCATGGTCTGGGCCTCTGAGGTGCCCTCCTTCCCTTTGTCAGCTTTGTCTCGGAGCTGGTGGGACTGGCAGGAGGAGGTGGCAGTGGCTTTCTCAGGCTGCTGGGGGAGGAGTTGGTCACTAGAAAAGCCTTAAGTGAAAGCAGAGCCCAAGTTGGCAGGAGATGAGTGTTGTGCGTGTTGTTAAACACCTTATTTGCATGTGGTGGTCCAAAGGAAGTAAAGTTTGAAATGTATCCTTCATCACAAGCCTTATCAGACTTCGCTGAAGTTGTGTGTTGTCTTTCCTGTTGTTCATCTGAGATCGGGCACAGCTGAGTGCCAGCCAGCTCATTTTTTTGGTGATGTGGATGGCACTAATGAGTTTGATAAACTCAATTAGATGTTATGAGGAATATGGTTTCCCTTTGAAGACTCTCTAATTTGTTATACAGGTCCATATTTAAATTTCTATCTCCTCTTCAGTCGTTGGGCAGCAGTAGTAGCCGGGGTAGCTTTTGTTCATGCATCCAGTATGTGGCATGAATTCCCCTCCGGACTCAGTAGCTGTTGTCTCTAGTTTTTCCTTCATGCTGTTACCACAGCGTGAAATTCAGGTGCTTGCAAGGACATGGCTGTGCGCTTTGCTGAGAGCGTGTGTAGTTATGTTCTTCCGTAGCCTAACTCTCATTTTACTAGTCTGCCTTTGGCTTGGTTTAGACTGTAAGCTTGTCAGGGATGAGTCACAGGGCAGCAGAGCCGGGACACTCGCTGCTGCGCCAAAGAACCTTCCCTTGCCACCTCTCAGCTTTTAAAGGTTGGGTTTGACCTCTCAAAGTGGGTGGTGAGATCCTGCCCCTGCCTCCCTCCACCGAGGGGTCGCACGTCGGGGACTGGGGATTCACCTCTCTCCTGCCTTGGTCTGATCTGAAATAGTCCACATCTGTCAACCAACTGCTAGATGTTACAAATTCAATCATGAATATTTTCTATGTATTTAAATACCTTTTTCCTCCACGCGTTCCCCTTTCTTGCACATTTTACTCTTTTAAAGCAAGTTGTTCCGCAGCTCTTGGCTGCAGCGTGGGAGCTCCGTCCGCTCCCAGGAATGTGTGCTACCGAACGGCTTTGTTGTTTTTATGGAAACCTTGCCCACACACTCCTCTTGCGTTCCAAATGTCTCTAAATCCCTGCGGAATCCTGCTGACATCACTGTGGGGATCCATGTTTATTTTGTGGTACTGTCCAGGGGTTAGAGCAAAGCGGAGTGTGGAGTCGGGACAGGCGTCTTTTGTCCCCATCTTTGACTCCAGCCAAGTCTGGACACTTAATACAGCAATTTGTGTTTTTTCCAAATAAATTGCTACATCGCTGTTCGTCTGTATTTTTGTACTAGCTCTTTAAGCTGGTTTATTTTACATTAGGTCAGTTTGATCATTTGCTTTTGCTGCTCTTTAATTTTTATTTTTCTGCTTTTGCACTTGCTTTGCCGCGTTGCTCGGTGCTGGTCAGGGAGAGCTGCGCCTGGGTTTTGCTGGACTGGAAAAATGACTTCTATTGATGAGCAGTAGTGTGTTATTCACAGGTATTAGTATGGTGTCAACATAATTTGCAATGAGATTACTAAAGCATATTGTAGCTTATTTTGAAATACTGTAGATATTTGTGTTTCTTTTCTGAAACAAACCTTTGTGTAATTATCTGATGGTAAACAGTTGTCTTTGAATGCTGATGAACTGGTCTATGGTAGATATTTTCAGCAGTATTCTGCATAATTACTATTAAAAACAGGTAATTTGAGATGGTTGTAAAATTACATTTTACTTAGTTTGTGAATTGCTGAAAGCTAAATTGCGTTCTTTGCCTCACCTGGACTTTTTTATTTCTTTCCTTTAATTGCGTTAGCACTTTAACCCTAGTGCTTGTCCTCCTGGCTGTTGGCCGATGGGGAGGTATCTGGTGGTAGATAGAACAGATGCTGCATTTTGGAAACATGATGTAAAGGCCTTTGCAAATACCTATTAATTCTTTGGTTTCGTGCTGTCTGACAAAAGTGCTTTTTTTATTATTACCTGAAGGACTGTGTAGTATCTGCAGAACAACTGTGCGATGGACCTCAGCTTTAGGGGGAAGGAAAGACCAGGGCAGGGCAAGTCCTCCCCACTCTGCCCATTTCTTGTACCTGTTTTGGGGAGAAACTGCTCAGCCTGGGATCAGTGTATCGCTCTGTGGGGCCGGGAATGCTTGAAAGGCATCTTGTGGAATGTAGCCGAGATTTTTCAGGCAAGAAACTAGTAATGAAACTGTGGAGCTGTTTCCTTGGTAAGTAAAGTGTAATCTTTCTAGCTCCCTCAAATAGGTGAGTTTCTGTTCTAAGAGCATGGTATTCATCTGAGCTGAGTGCGCGCCCTGGCAGCCCGGGGAGGTTGGGAAGGAAAGGCAGGGTGGGCAGGAGAGAAGATTTTTGTTTGCATGAGTAAGCTTATGGTTTTTAATAATCTGATACTACCGAGTTTATACTTCAACATTGAAGCTTATTAGAATAGTAGAAAATTGTTACATAGAGGGCAAATATAGTGTGGAATATGATTTGTCTTTTACGCAGAGCTTGCACATTTAGTTGTAATTTTCTTGAAAGGTTAATTCCCAGTTTCTCTTCAGAACATTCTGTGCAGGCCTTTCTGTAGGAGAAAAAAAAAATTGGACCCAATTTAAATAGACAAGTCTTGTGAATCCTGAAAGAATTTGGGCATTTAGCCCAGGAAAGGGAGAGTTCTCTGCAAGAACTTCATTAACCCTGTCTGTCATCAAAATAAGTAATAAAAGTAGCTATGCAGACTTTATAAAGAACAGATCTTTTTTGTTTTAACCTGTAGCCTTGATCTGCAAGGCACTGGTGAATGAATCTTGTTCTTTAGGGAAAACTGTGCCCCTGTGGGAAAGGAGATGGGGCCGTGTGACACACAGTGATACAGAAATGGGGGTATGAACTGAAGAGCTGCATTAATTTTTGGGAAACTGGTGCCATTAGTTCAGATACTCAGGAAGGTGCAGGGAAGCTGACTGTTTTATTTAGTGCAGATAAGACACTTTGTAGCAACATTGATAATACAGTCTTATTTAGCATATTTTGAGGCGGAAAAAATACAGACATATTTCTAACATAGCTGTTTATTTTTGTAAGTAGAAAACATGTTAAATCTTTTTACAGGGGGAGGAGTTTCTGCTTCCGTTTGGCTGTTACTTGCAGGATCCAGATGCTGGGAAAGCTCTTCCTGCAATGCTGGCATCTGGCTCTTGGAGGTTTTGCGCAGGGTTTATGAGGTGGCTTTGAAGTTGCCTTTGGATTTGAGTCACATGAATCTGTAGATTGGCTGGGCTGCGTAATTCTCGGCATCATTTCCTCTTACTTCTGATTATGAGAAATGTAAATACTTCAAGCTGTTGTTCTGATTTTTGAAGTTGGGTGAACATATATCTATATCTTCCTCCGTTCCTTTTCCCTGGATTGGAGACAGATTTGTTGGCTGTTAAAGACTCAGAATCACGGCTCTAGAGCTAAACTGCCTGAGCAGAGTGCTTACAGCAGCCTCGGGGACTCTGAGTCCAGCTGACATGGGCTTGCCCTCTTACTTTGGTCTGCCTGAGCTTCCCTTAAACGTTTGGGAAATTACAGTGGTATTTCAGAAGTATCTTTGTGAGGTTTGCTTAATGTTTGTCAAGTGTTTGGAAGTGTGCTAATTAAAAGGTATTTATCAGTGCTAAGTGGTGGTGTTTCTAATCACGTATGTATATACGTATTTATAGAAAACTTTGTTAGAGTTTAAGGTCGTATGTTTGTGAAGCTTCCTGAGAACAGAGCAGGCTGAACAGTTCCCACACTGGGGTTTTGGGGCTGGAGCAGCAGAGCTTATTTAAAATTTTTATTGTACCTTGGATGTTACTTCTGTTTTTGTCTTAGTGACTTCAGATGATTTGTTTGCTTGAGCTCCTGTTTGAGATGACTAGTTACTAACGGTGTCTTGAAAGGAACTAGCTGTGAAAGTAGTTTGGATTCTTAGTTATGTGTGGTAGAAACTTATCCAATTTATGTCAGTCGCTAAAATATTTTTGCCATAGGTTGGGTACAATCAGTCTGCCCGACTACTTGATTTTTGGCTCTTCTTTTTTACAAGGGCTCCTCAGATGTCGATCGGTTGTTTGTATTGCACATGTAGGTTGTCAACGCGCTGGTAGTACAGTCAGTTTGCTTCTGTGCAAATAGGGGGTTGTTCCCTGGACGCGGAGGGGAGACCGTAGAGCCAGCGCGGTAACGATGCTGGCATCACCGGTACAGACAGTGCGCCTTTCAGAGCTCTCGGTGATGTTACTTATTTCAGTTATGATTTAATGATGTGAAAATGTCTGGCAGTTTCTGTGAGCATATACGTTATGAATATATTTCCTACCTATATTTAATCTTTCCTTCATCAGAAATGAATGAATTCTGAGTAGGATAACAGAAATGTTCTTAAATAATTTGGCTTCAGGCTTGAAAGCTTTATTGCATTATAAATTAAAAGGTGAGCATGTTGTTGCATGCTTGGTAAGCAATACAGTAAAATTCCAGGTAGATTTAGTATGTGTTTATTTTTAACATGTGTTTCACTAGCACCAGTAGTGGCCTGAGAGGTCTCTCTCTAATGTTTCAAAGGTTGTAAAAATGCATATAGTGGAAGGCACAAAATTGCAACTAGAAGAATACAAATTAAGGTATGTTGGCTTTCTCTATCTGAAACATACGTAAATGAAAACTAGTTGGGGAAAAATGCAACCTGCTGTTGCTGTCCTTTGCAGTGTTATCTCTCTTCAGAGGAACTGCTGTCACTTTAAATGCCGCTGATAACTGTCCATTCTCAGTTTTGGACGTGAATATGTGTTTGGTATTTTTCTGCATCTTAGACAAACATTGTATTGTATGTAAATATTTACATGTGATGTTGTGCTAGGAAATTCTGCACAGTGAAACGAGACATTGGAATAGTCCAGTTGGGCTGGTGAAAAGGAACATTTGCCTTATCACATTGATAACTTAGTCATAACTATAAATCACCACGTGCTCCTGGCGCTGATCCTGGGCCTGGTGCACAGGAGCTGCGTGAAAGCATCCCTTGGAGTGGATGGATGGAGGGAACTACGTTGCATCTAAAGTGTATTCAAAAGACTTAAACAATTATGTCTTTTGATTCGGGACCAAGTACTAGGGAGCTGATACTACAACATAAGGGGAAAAAAAACCTGATCAGCCCCAACCTTTAACTCAAATTAAACCTTTTTAAACTAAAATTAGAAGTAAACTAGCTACTTTGCTGGCTGGTGGTGAGAACTGATGCAAGCAATGGGCATACGAAATGGTCTGTCAAAAATATCGTGGAAACTCAAGTAGCATCTTCAGATGTGGTAATACGGTTGGGGAGGGGAGAATGCTGTGTCAGACCTTGATATTTTCAAGTCATTTTACTAGATTTGTCCCCAGACTAGAATAGAGAGTATTTGAGATGATAATATTACTTGCTTAAAATGGGAATAGGGACCTGAGCTGGATGTAGAGAGTGATTCGAGGGGGACGTTTGACACAGATAGTTAATTATTGGCAGGAAGCATTTGTTTTATTGCCGTCTACAGTGAGATGGCTCCAAATAGCTTTAAATAGTTGACTTAATGTCATTTTGCTTCTAGGTATGGAACAGTGAATTACAGTTTCTGTCACAGCATTTGTTTAATGAATATCAGTTGTTGACATAGTATGAAAAAGCTCTAGGGCTTTTCAGCCATTTTACTGAAACATTCTCAGTTGGTGGATTTGGGGACTCTGAGAAGCCATCGCTCCGGCACTGGCTGTGGAAAATCTAGTTTGCACAAAGTCTTTACACAGACCCATCTGAACCTGCTTTCAGGGTAATTCCAACACCTGTGAAATATAAGGTGAGATTAAAACACCATTTTTCTGCTCAGTACTTACTTTGCTACAAACATCCTCATCCTTTTTAGGGGTTTAGAAATTGCAGGTACAGTTTCAAAAATATCCATCTGTTAAATTAAATTCAAATAGAAGTTGAGTTAAAAAATGCAGCTAGGGTCCTTAGTACCTAAAAACACTGATAAAGAAAAGTTTACTTTGAAACACAACTATCGTCTGCGCTTGGTGACTGATGTTTTTATTCTTTGCAGTACCAGAACCAGGGCCTGCCCTTCAAAGCATCCCTGATTAAAGGCTGGGAAAGCTGATTTCTGCTTGTTTTCATTTGTCTTTTAGAGTTTATGTCGATGAGGATGAGAAAAAGTTATGTTACATAATATATTAGCACTTTGGTCGTGGATGGCATTACTAAATCTAACAAAGTTGTGTAACTGAGCGATCTGAATATATTGTTTTTCAGAGCCTAATCACGTTTCCATATATTTTATGCTTTCTAGGGCTTTGCAGGTGTAAATAACTTGTTCTGTGTTACATTTGTGTGTATGTATCTGTAGATACAGTTTAATCTTAATGATAAGCCTCGATTTTTAAAAACTATTTACTGGTGACATATCCATACTCTGTTCATCATTCTGGCTGGAATTCCCCAGTTTTCCCCAGTTACAGCCTGGAGCTGCTGGTGGGACGGGGGGGGCTGGGCTCAGCCCTGTCCCCCCGCGCTCCCCCCCTCTGCCTTCCCAGCCAGCTCTTCCCAGCTGAGTGTAGTGTTTAACTCTGCTCCTGCGCTGGTCTCTCCTGCCTCCTGTGTTTCAGTGGCATTCCTCGTGTTGTTTCCTTTAGCATTCATATTCATATTTTTTTTTCAGTGTTGGCAGGTGTGTATTTCACATTAACATGAGGGGTTTTTTGGATGTTAGACTGCTATTTGCTTATGGTAATTTCCAGTCATCATAAGGTGACTGTTGAGAGGGATGAGCAGAGAGGAAAAAATTGTCAAGCATTTACAGTAAATACTCTCTGCTTTTGGAAACGCTGTCAGAAGTTTAATTGTTGGGTTCAAGTAAGTTTGTCATGTGCCAGACAGAATCAGTCTGCTGTAATGAACGGGTTACGCACTTCACCAGCAAAAAGGGAGAGTGAGAAACCAAGGGATGCTCAGGATTTCCTGTCACCTTGCACTGCAGAAGGAACGGGGTAGGCTTTTTAACCTAGCCTGTAATTAGGTTTTGCATGGAAGCATATATTACTGCGCTTGCTTTGCCAAAGCTCTTCAGTATGATGGATGAGATTTAAAGGTTGATCTGACTAAATTGCAATGAGAATACTAACGACAAAGATATTTCTGTGGTGAACTATTCCTACCAGGCATCATAGCTGTGACAGAAACGGTGTAAGATAATGGACAATAAAAGTCAGTCGAAAATAATACTCTCCCAGGATTGGTCTGCCTTCCCCGCAGCACGGACCCGCAACCACAGCGATAATGTAATCATAAGCCGAGATCATCATTTAAATATATAGGTAATCTCATGTAGTACCCTGACAGATTTATTTTATGAGCAAGCAAGAGGAAGACTATTATTGGGCAGCAGAGAGGAAGAAGGTGTTACTGATGTGGTTGTGTTTATTTTGTAAAGTAGTTTGCGTGTCCCCTGTCTGTGGGAGCCTGGGGTGGGGGCTGCTGATGGCCCCCGGGGCAGGAGAGCCTGGGTCTCACTCACTGTTAATCTCCATTCTTTGTATGGCTGAAAAGATGGGCATTTGTGCAGTAGTTTAAGTAATGTACTTGTCTGTGTTTAAACAACTTGTCAGTTTCTGGAACTATGCAAGACTTGCCTTTTTGTTTTGTTTTACACAAGGTACCCAAACAGAGCCTCCCCCCACAAGTCCCCGTGCAGCGCGAGGATGTGAGAGGGATACAGTAACTGAGTGGAAAAGTGTGTATATATATATATCGTGTGATATTTGAGGGCATTGGAGCAGGTCAGAGGTACAAAAAGCCCCGTAACGTTTCCAGGAAGGGCACAGCTGCCCCCGCTTCACAGCCAGGACACCGGGATTCCTCGAGACGGAGCCGGTGGCGTTTACAGTAGGAAATGGTGCAAGAGCAGAAACCTCCTGGTTTGTTCTGCAGAATACTGGGGACAGCTGGAATTGCTGTGGCTCGTTCTGCCTTTACAAAGCTGTTCACTGAAGTCTCCAGTAAGTGTCACAGGAAGAGCTGCTCTGGCAGTGCCACCCCGTGCCGTGTCCCTGGCTCTGAGGAGGGGTCTGGCAGCGCTGGGGGCAGCCGGGGGGTCTGCAGGAAGGCGAGGAGTCTTGGTGCAGGAAATGGCATTAACACTGAGCGCTCAGACTGCTGTTTGCTGTCTGCTTCAGAGGTGGAGGGTCTCATCACGTCGATTATACATCTGGGAGCAAACAATTCGGCCTGTAGTTGAGTTTAAGGCACCAGTGCCACATGGCGATGATGCTGGTTAGACTGGTCACAGCTGTTCCACCGGGTCACTGCGGAGAGGAGCTGCACCCGGGGCCGTGGCTGTGTGCGACTGAACACCAAGATGCTGGTCAGGTTCTGCTCCTTAATGAGAGTCTCCTAACTAATTATCTTGGCCTTTGCTACCAGGTGCCCTGGGCTGTTCTGCTGTGAGGATCCCAACTGTCAGGTACCTGTGAGGTACCACGGGCTTCGATGGGGGTCTGAGTTGTGTTTTGCTTCCTACTGATTCGGGCCTCAGAGGCACGGGATGGGGTGTAGGGACAGTGAAGTGCCCAAAGAGGAGTTACAGCCTGGGACGTGGTAGGGGAGGGGGCTGCATGAGAGCGTTCTTATTTTCTCTTCCTTTGTGAAAACTCTGGGTTACCTGTGAATCCTGCCAGTGTGTGCAGCAATAACCGTGCTGCAGGAGGGTGACAGTAAGTGGGGTTGTGGGAGTGTGGGGGAGATCCAAGTGGGGATGCTTGGAGACTTTGATGCCAGTCACTTATGGTACTGCATGGATGGGGCCCTTTCTTTTTCGGGTGTTTTAGCATAGTTGGACGTACATTTTGTGTTTCTCCTTTTTGCATTACTCCCCCATGGAGCAGAGGGCACAAGGTGACAGACAAATTATCTGCTCATCCCCCTTGGGCATCCCACGTAATGCTGCATCAGTAGAGCTTTGGTGAAATCTCCCTCCCTGTGCTTTGTTTCCCTCTAGGGACAAACATGGTCATCTGCTCTGCTTACCCCTTCTTCTCCCCAGGACTAGAACCCAGCTGCTATCATTTGTTTGCTTTTTTAGTGCATAGTTCCCAAAGCAGATATTTACTTTTCTGGAGGCAGAGGTAAATGCATCAGTTTTGAGTAAAATAGGGTGGAAATCTGTCTTCCAAAGCTGAAAAATGCTGCAAGAGATTTTATGAACTATGTGTAGTCCTTCCTTTTATGTATGTGCATTTTTGAGGCATATATGTTATTGGGGACTTCTGTGTATGAGATACTTGAGTATTTGTAGTAATTCCAGAAAGATGTTAGGTTGTTCTTGAAATGCCTTTCACAGGTGTTGATCCTGGTCTTTTATCCACTCTCTGGAAGGATACGTGATGCTTAATACAATTTAAAAATGTTTTCATTTACTGTCATGGTCAAGACCCAGTCTGAAAATGTTTGACACCGCAAAGCTTTGCAGGAAATTTGGAAGCAGGAATAAAAAGGCCTGTCGCTTGAGAAGTAAAAGTGTGGAGCTGGAACAATGTAAAGTAAAAACATGCCAATGTTAAGAGAGCTTATTTCAAGACCTCGTATTTCCTCCTATTGTCTTTGGCTGTTTAAACAGATAAAAAAAAAAAAATCATCATTTGTTTGCAACTGTCCCCCTGCTCCTCCATTTGATAATAAGGAAGTGAAACCAAATCTGGAGGGTAGATTTATTTTTCTCCCACTTCTCATGCAGGTCAAAGACTGAATTAGATGGGGAGATACAGCTTTGGCTTAGACACGGTGACCACTGGTTCTAGATGTAGCTCAAAACATGGCCACTTCTCAGGAGCGTGCACGTATCTGGAATGGGGGTGGATGCTTTAGGCAGTTGTATCAGACACTGTCATGTTCTCTGCTCAACGTTTTCATGTTTGAAAATGTAATTGCAATATTGGTTCTGTAGTTAGACTTTAAAGAGAGAATCTCAAAAACCCCGTGGAACTGTGTAGAGTTACAATCCTGTGCAGTCTGTGTACCTTTTCTGACATAACAAAGTGTCTTTGTGGTGTTGGCTGCTATTTGAGGACGCGCCGTGGAGCCCTTTCCCGGGGATCCCCCTTCCTCTCCACCTCCAGCCAGCGCTTGCCGGAGCCCGGAATAGCCGAGGGGACAGCCTGGAGTGGGGACACGCTGTCCCGTAGGTGTCAGTGGCTCGGAGCCGGTGTCATGTGAGTTCTGCCCTATCTCTTTTCAAAGCTGATATTTTGCTCTTACTCCTTCCTTTGCTTCCAGCTGTAGTGCCTTAAACAAACAGGGACCAAACCCAAGTTCTCCGCCTGATCCATTCCCATCCCCGCTCGTGGCAGCGAGGCTCTTCCAAGCTGTTTGTTGCCTTTCCCTTGTCTAACCCCTCGCAGTGAGTAACCGTGCCCCGAGTTTCCTTATGGCAGCGGGGAAGTACGGGTCTCCTAGGAATCTCCCAGATCTGTGTGTGATCAGGGGACTCGGGTTCTCGCATTCAGAAATAACTCTTTTTTTCTCTTTTTGAGCTTTAGTCCTTTCCGAGGGCAGATGCAGTAGGTACGGTGTTAGATCTGTGTTAGAGTACAGATAATTCACATGACACTGCCTGGACATGCCTTTTATCTCGAGGCTGTAAATGTGAAATTTCTGAATTCCTTTGGAGATCAGTGGGGAGAAGCGAGGCCGGCGGCAGCCTGCAGTCCCCAGCGGTGTTTTCTCTGTGCTTCTGGACTGAGAAGAGAAGGAATGTGTGTTACGTTCTCCCTTCCAGTAAACAGCCTTTCTTCAAATCATGAATAATAAAATAATTAAGATAGTTTTGGCAGTGTGATGTAAAGTAGAAATTTCACATGACAGTTTAATGCTATTAAATCAATGATATTAAGAGAAATATTTTTATTTGTTAAGTATTCACCTGGTTACTAGTAAACTTACAGATGCCTGGTACTGAAGGAATCTTAAATTCAAACTTCTTCACACTAATAGTGATGATCCCTCTCTCTCTGGAGGAACATAGTGCTGACCTTGAAAAACTTTTTATTGAGACAAGCCATGTGTTAGCCTGTTTACATGCAGCAGGTTCTCCAGCTCTCACTACTCTAATGAGTGAGTGTTGGAGTGAACGTTCATTTACTTAAGAACCAAGAGTCTTTTCTCTGTTTTCTCCCCAATACTGAGTGTGCCCATGTTACAGTAGCTGGAATTGGGAAAGATCTACCAGAGCTAAAGGCATATTTCACTGACAGCTGTTGAAGGAACCAAGCACAACTTGCGACAGAAATCCTCCTGCGTTGTATTTTCTCCTCCACTCCCCCAAATATTTAAAATACCTTTGTATTTTAAATTAAGACTTAGTCATTGCCCAAGTGCCAGGCATGCACTATTAATACACTAATGAGGTCAGGTTATGCTCTTTCACTGAGTGAACACTTGCCAAAACTCTTGAAACAGGTTTCTGCAAATGCTTGTGTTGGTCACTAAATCTTCCCTTGTCACCGGAACGCCTCTAGTTGCTGCTAAGGACAGCAAAAATGTGGCTCTGAGTGACGTATTACCTAGAGCGTGTGTGGATAATGAATAACTAACTATAGATAACGTTATTAAATAAGCCCCAAAGCATGCATACAGCCCTTCATGGGGAAAGGCCGCTGGCGTGTTTATTGTGTGTTCTGTATGTGCTGTGAATGCATCCTGAGGACTGGCTTTGCTGGGGGCCAGAGCCTGGCCCCAGAACTGGCGTGGGGCAAGGAGCACCGGGATCCACTCCCACAGTGCCCCCTGATAAAATTGCCAGGATTTGTCCCTGGGTCCGGTTCAGACACGGTGACACCAATAGGTTTTTGTTTCCTAGAAGGACTAGAAAATATGTATATGCCTGGTCTCTCGTGCGTGTGTAAACAAAGATGTATCTGGAGGGCTTCCAGCCAAAAGCCCGTGGCTGCCCCTGTCACTGTTTACTACGGCGTTCCCGAGCCCCGTGCAGAGCTCTGTTGGAGGAGGATTAGTTAATCTGGGATCACAGTGCTGTTGTGGCACCGAGAATGTCTCAGCTGCCTGATGGGCAGCTTTTTACAGCCTCACGGGACAGCGTTTGAAGGTGAGCAGACTGTCATTTCAGATGACCGCCTGGTGCTGGCCTGGACACGGCAGGGGCTGGGTGAGCAGCCCCACAGGGTGGCCCGGTGTCACCACCAGGTCCTGGGCAGGGTGGGTGGCATGTCCTGGTGCCCAGGCACGGCGCTTGCACCCACACACTGGGAGGAACACGGTGTTTCTGCTCCATGGCGATGAGCAGTGGAGAGCGGTCGTGCCCGTACTGCTGTCCCTTGGACTTGGGAGATGTTTTCAAATGTCCAGCAGCTTACTTAAATAATGACAGGTCCAGTACATCCCGTTTGGGAAATAAGTTCCTTTTCATCATTCAAACATTGGGGGAATTTCACTTTTTAAATTTTCTCTCTTTTTTTTTTAAATTTAGTTCTAAAAAATGGAAACTTGACTCCCACACTTCCGATTCCTTCGAACTGGTTTGTGTCATGGTTGATTATAACCTCTTTCTGGAGCCCTCTCACCCAAGTACTTGCGTCTCTTCTTCCTTCCTGTTACCCACAGGCTTTTGCTTGGTTTCACAATACTGCTCAGAATAAAACTAATCTTGTCATGGCTGTGAAATAATTTGATTCGAGGTGGGCCCAAGGTGTGGTGTGTAGAAGTTCAAGGTGCTGGATTTCACAGCCCTTTACCAACTGAGCCACCAGCATAAATGAAGGTTATATTTTGTTTTGTGTTGCGAATCAGAACTTCACGAATTAATTCTTTGCACTAAAAAAAGGGAGGGGAGACTGAATTGGTCTCTATGGAGTGAAGGGTAATTTTAGAACGAAAATGAAGAATTGTTGCAGACAGTGGTGGTGAGTTTATTTTTGTGTCCTTGCAGTAAATTCTGTATCTGATAACTTTTGCTAGATTCTCTTCTCCAGCACCGCATCCTTTTAATTTCTGTAATTTCATAGGAAATTCTGCTGGACAACTGTGCTTAGTAATTGCTGCAGGTAAAACTAGAACAAATTCATTTGTGGAATTGTCCCTTGTTAGTTTGTTTGTTCCTAGAATAATGCTTTGATCTCCCGGAATCTGATATGGTTTCTAAGCACTGCTTCCTGTGGCTTACCAACCTGCACCAACACTTTTAATTTGAGGTAGGGAAGAAAGAATGTGGCTGAAGCTACAGTTTTAGGTTGTCTCTGGACAAAGAAAGCTACAATTGGCTGGTGGGACTTTTTGCCATTTTTGTTTTACTGCTGGAAAGGTGCTTTCTTGGAAACCTTTCTTGAATTGTCTGATACCATAGGGCATCTTCTAGGGACAGTAAGTAGTTCCAGGGGAGGTCACACTGGCTGCTCTTACAGTTGCCAAAAGCAGCATCTTTTGTAGATAACATACCACTGACCAAATAAACTGCTATTTTGCTTATTATGAAATGATACCAGTAATATTTGTGACATTGGTATTTTTCCTCTGTAATCTTGGGAGGGTGAGGGCAGCTTTGACCTGTTGCTGCCTCTGTTCAGCTTGTCCTGGTCCGTTGGTCACCAGCTGAGGGAGCTCCTGGGGCCAGTGGGAGAAAAGGGATTGGTTTCTTTGGGAATTGTGTGGATGAGTCAACCCCAGGGAAGAAAGGGGAGGAATTGGTTCTTGCTGTCTTGATGTGCAACCACGGGTAGGCACACCCCTGAGAAGAGTTTCTTGGTGTCAGGACAGTGATGGATGGACAGTGACGAGAATTCTCTCCCCTCTTTCTTCAACCCCCGCAGCACCGAGAGGCAGAGTTTGGTATGATATCATGGAAGGGCAGCACAACCACCCGCATCATTTAGGGGACCAGAACAACCCTCTCTGCAAGCTGCCAGGGCAGGAATACCAGCATGATCCTCAGGTAAGTCCACGTGTCTTTAAACCTTCTCCTCCTGTGTTTTCTTCCCATTTATAAAGCTCTATAGATTTCTTAGCATTTAGCTTTTCCCCCCTCCTTTTCGTTTATAGTGCAGTTATAACAATTTTAGGGTATATCCAGTTTGGGATTCTGCCAGCCAGCCAGAGTTTCCTGACTCCAGTTTTTTGATGATAATAAGAGAAAAAGGAAATAGTTTTAATTTTGCTTAAAGCAAGTATTTTAAAATCATCTTATAAAAACACATACTGTGTTGGCTTTCTCTTCTCTTTGATTCTTTGAAGAAAAGGCCAAAGAAAAGCAGTTGATTGTGTAAGTGAATAAATGTATTTTATCTCCTTTATAGTTTAATAATAAATGCTGGAGAGGTGATTACCAAATACAAGAAAAAGTTCTTCCTACATGAAGCTGCAGGCTCCCTGACTTCATTTCCTGAGTCTCTGGAATCTCTCCCACGATCTATTTTGTCTACACTATTATCAGTTTTGTTATAGCGGCTCCTATCTCTCTCTTCCTGCCTTTCTGCAGAAGTGGGCTAAAACTGGGGTTAGCCCTGTGTTCAAAGTCATGGCCATACCTTCACTGTATGACACTTGTATCCTGTGAATTCTGGCTACTTGCCTTTTTTTAGATTCTTTGCCTGTTTATCAGAGCAAATTAAGCAAAAGCCTTGATTGGCTTACCTAGATGTGTTCTAAGGAGTAAACAAAAAGCATCACGGAAAAGCTGTCAGAAGGAGGAGTATTGCAGCTTGGGGAGGGGGCTGTGGGTGTCACTTGTCACTCAAAGGTGCCGTCTGGTGGAGACCCGGCTCCCTGAAGAAGAGGAGGGGGCTGGGGAGGCTGGACCAGACCCAGGGCAGGATTTGGGAAAGCAGGAAGTTGCCTCCACACACGGTACGAGGATGTCTGTGCCTTACACAGCACTGCTGGGAAAGGAACCTTGTACGGAGCGAAGCCCCCCCTCTCCTAATGCAGCAATTTGTCATATTAAGTCATTTAATAATAATTGAATCCCCTTGATTAATCTCCTAGAATTAGCCAGTTGCATTTTGAGCAATTAGGGTTAATTACTGCCTCATTTGGCAGGATAGAGCCCCTGTAATTATTTCATGAACAAGATTAGGAAGTGTTCCTGTGCAGCAGATACATTCATGGCATCTTGGAGCACATGTTAGAATTTGTAATGACATAGTTAAGTGTAATTAGTAGCTAATAATCTATGTTCTGCTGTTACGCTGTTGCTGAGTGGGCTCATTTTGCTGTATGGTCATTGTTCAGTGAAACCTCCCCTCTGCTCCCTTAATATCCACGATGTGTTAATGGAGATCTCTGAGTGTATTAACTGTTCTGAGAATGATCCAGTTTGGAATTAGGATTGCAGAAAGACTTTCTTTGGTTTTGCTGTTAAAATAAAATTTTTAAAAAGCTGAATAACAAAAATATACAGTACCAGAGACTGGGAAAAAAACCCCACCAACAGACAAAACAAACCACATCTCCTCAGCAAACTCAGTTTAGAAATTAACAAAAATGGTGCTATTTAGAGGGCAGGCTGCCTTACCTTGATGGCATGATATGATTGCTTATTACATATTTCTGATTTTCCATTTTGCAGGAACGTAATTAGATATCACTTTCAATTTTCTGGTTCCTATTACCTGAAATAATCCAAAATTACATTATTTTTTTTTCTTCTGAAGATATGAGTAATGCAGACGTGCTATATAATAGCTTTTGGAAGAGAGAGAGGTGTGGGAAGGAAAAATTGACCAAATTTGTCTTACAAGAAATGTCATGAATGGGGGGGTAAAAGCTTAAACAGAAAAACCCAGAACTTGAGCTTTTAGAGTCCTGGATGAGGAGGGGGTTTGTATGGAATAGCCCTTTCATTCAAACCTACCGTGTCACCCCCGAAGAGACCAGAGCAACAACATGCTCCTCTAGTAGAAACTTCTCCTATAATTATGCTGCTTCCTAAAGCTCCCCCCCCCTTTTTTTGTTTAGTTCTGACAGAGGTGTTATTTCTGTTCTGTAACTAGTTAGTATAGAGCTATGAGTGTCTGAGATTTTTCTTTAGCTACTACAGTTTAGTAATCACTTGATACTCTTGAGGAATGCTTCATATTTAGAAGTTTTCTAGAGTAAGTTAATACATAAATATAAAAAGGCCCAATAAAACCACAGATTTAGCCTGGGGCTCCCTGACCTGCCCAGCATTGCCCTGATGAAGACCATCAGCAAGAGGCAGAACGTTTTCTAGTGATGTTCCTGAGTGAAAGTGTCGATTATTTAAGTCCCTAGATTACTTAGTGTTTATAGTAATAAGCAGTAAAAGTTATTTAGGAGCAAATCAGTGATATAAAAATATGGAGCTATAATTTTTTACTTAGTTTTCATACTAAATAAATACAATAACTCACTTTTAAATAACCCTTTTATATACTCACAGAGCTGGGCAGCAGAGCTGTTCATGGTGGTGTCATTTTCGTCCATGAATTGGAGGTAGATTTGAACTGGTCACCCAGCAGTGAAGGCTCTTGGTTTCTGAAACACTTTATTTGTGTTATAGAAACAACAAAATGTTTCTATTAATGTTAATTTAATTATTATTATTTAATTATTAATGAATTAATAGTGTTAATATTAAGTTATTTGTAAATATCGCCTTGGTCAGGCGATACCGACTATTCTCAGGCTGGTATTTCTCTTTCCTTGTCACAGGGCAGTACAAATATCTGCTGATAGGGATGTTAAAACTTCGAAATTCAAGCCAATTCCTTCACCAAACTTTAAGTTTTAGGCACGAGGTCAGGTTAAGGATATTTTATGGCGGCTGTGTAGTCTGGCTTTGAAGCTGCAAATTGAAAAACCTGATGTATTCTTCAATAATTACTTGACTACCTGTTTGAAGGATAATCCATATTGTAAAAGTTTTTTTCTCATGTCTTGCGAGCTTAGAAGTTCTTTTTTTAATCAATCTGTTCTAATGTGTTCTCATAAACTCACACTGGAATTTCAGCCTCAAAGTATGGAAAATTCTTTTCAGGTAGGCATTATTGAATGGAGATGGGTGTATAATTTGGGACATCATAAAGAGGTTTGAAACACTGATGTTGATAGTAAATCATTGCTTATAATGTGGATGTGTTCAACTGGAGGGGCTGAAGCTTCCCCATCTACTATCACAGATGTCTTCTAAAGGTGAAATTAGTTTACGGTAAATGTCACTCAGATGAAGTATGCACTTTAGAAGCAAGGAAACCATTCCTTTAAAATTAATGATGCATTGCAAATATCAGAAAAAAACCCTTATATCCAGCGTAAAGATAATTAAAATTCAGGTCAGAAGTGTATGACTTAGTCGGGCTAAATTTTTTAATGAGATTTCAGAAAATTAATTGGGCGAGTATGTTTTTACTCTTCTAAAGAATATTTCATTTCATGGCTCTACAGGAAAGATGCTTTTATTGGCATAAAGATTGTAGTGTCTGCCTTTTAACTGTTAGTTAACCAATCTTTAACAATTTTTAGGTTGATTACAAATAATTTAAACCTTGTAGCCATTTGTGCAGACTGATGACTAGTGCTGGTTTTCCACATGCCAAGCAGACAGCAGTAAAACAACTGACTTTATTATTAATTAACATTAGCACTCTGGGTTTATATATTGTGCAATTAGCAGTGAATGCTCCCTTTTTTTCAGCTCATTCAGGCCTATTTTTTCCCCCCGTGCCTCTGGGAGAAGCAGTCGTACAGGTATTGCTCTGCAGCCTGCTAGTATTTTACAGACATTTTTGTCTTCAGTCTCTCAGTATCTCCTTGGCCTGAATCGTCGGGTTATCGGCTGTGCGAAAGGCTGCTTGGACACTTTTCTCAGGACTGTTCAGGTTTTCCCCAGCTCTTAAATAACTACAAAGAGGTAAATTTATTGGCCAGACATTCTTCTGGAGATTGAAAGTCTTTCTACAGAACAGTTCTTTCTTAGTCTTCCTTATCCCAAAATACAAATTCTGAGCGGTACAACTACATCCTGCTAATCTTCAGGTTTCTCATCCTTGCAGCGTATCTAGCCAGGTGTGTACAAGATAATATAACTGAAGTTTTTATTTCATTGGATTATTTTTTTTTTTAGTATTGTAAAAACTCACTAATTCGCTTTTGCAGAAAATCTCATAACACCTCAAAATTTCAGGCTGAAAGTCCTGGCAAACTTCTCCCTGAAGTGCTGTGAGGAGGGCTGGCATTGCAGACTTTCACCAGCTTTGAAATTTTTGCTCTTGCCTCAGTGATTACATGGAAACGAGAGCATGTCCTCCAGAGATACTGGCCAGAATAGCTTGTTCTTGGAATAATCTCTGCATTTCTTCTTAAAAATGAATAGCCTCTTTATTTGAATGAGGAATTAATTGACTTTATTCTTTGGCTTTTTTTTTTATTAATGGAGCAGTAGAAGAATGAGACTTCATTGTGTGTGTAAAGAGAACAGCCTTTGTCTCCAAACTAGCTCTTCCCAGACTGTCCCCTTCCTACAGCTGCCCCGGGAACAGCAATGTGCAAACAGCTCATTTCATGGTGCCTTTTAGGTCCAGTGGTTGGAGGGAGTGTTGGTTGGTTGGTTGGGTTTTTCTCCCTTTTTTATTTCTTTTTTTTTTTTTTAATTCAAGGCCAGGCTGGATGGGGCTTTGAGCAACCTGGTCTGGTGGGAGGTGTCCCTGCCCAGGGCAGGGGGTTGGAACTCAATGATCTTTAAGGTCCCTTCCAACTCTAACCATTTGATGATTCTAAGCTCCATCATTGACCTTGAAACCTGTTCTGCAGAGACAGTGGCTTGGTTTTACTGTGCTCGTGCAGACCTGAACCCTGCACTGAGTCTGAATCTGTCCTGAAAATGAGAACATCTATTTTCGGTGAACAGATTTGAAGATGATGGTGGTATCTCATTTTACACACAATTTATATCTGTATATGAAAACTCTGAGATTTGCAGAAATAACGATCATGGTTAATTTGAATGAATAAGTCTTGATTCTTTGACAGCTTTATGAAAGATCATAGTGGTTAAATGTGGAAGGACTTGGAAAAAACAAAGTTCTCCTGGTGAAAAGAAATGGAAGTGAAATGTATGCAAAGGATGGTATTCTGAGGAGGCAGATATTTCTTAGCTATTTTAAATGTGTCTTGCAACGGTATTTAGAAGAGTTACCTGCTTACCTTTAATCACATAAGAGACAGTTAATTTTAAGCAGACGCAGGGGCAAAGGGCTGCCGTGGTCAGTGGGGAGCTCTCTGTGCAGCGTGGTCTAACCCGAGCACGCTCTCTGGTTTATACTGTAATCAAACATCTCCCAGCCTCTATGAAAGGTCCGTTACTTTAATTAGGTCTGATAGGTTGTGATAGCAAATGCAAATCTAGGTCATTGCATATGTAAATGTGCAGCTGTAGTGCTGGAGGATGCCAGAACATATCAGCCGAGGTGTCCAGCCATCACCCAGTGTTCGCTCCAGCGCTGTGCGAGTGGTGGGGACACACGCACACCCCCACACACACACCCCCCGTCATTCACCTAACGTTTATTTATGTTTTCAAGGTAAGAAGTTGCTAGATATTTCTTGGCACATGCTTAAAATACTAATTTACACTTAAACACTCTTGGTTTAAACTCGCAATTTAATAATTTATGAAGGGCAAACAGATACCGCCCTTGATTGCAGCGTGGATTCCTTCCTTGGAAAGTTTTGTGCTAGTTGCTTCATAAAATCTCATTAAAACTGCTGCCTCTGTTGTGAATGTTAACTCCAAGTTAGAAAAGCATTTACTCAAACTTTCTTAGCACTCAAGAAGAGTGTGGCTCAAGAGGCACATGCATGGTTAAGGGAATGCTTTGATTCCACTCTATTTTTTTATTAGGAAGAAGTGTTTTGTAATTTTCTATACTGACACCTTTGTTTTGGCCGGGGAGAGCGATGTGACTGGGCAGCCCAACTGATTTGCTTAGTAGCTCATATGTAAAAAAGTCAGGAAATGGGGATGTTCCTGGTTAGTTACCTGCCAAGTTGGACAAATAGTTGTGTTCAGACTTTCTTCTGGTGATTTTGTCACACAAAAAATACACGTAAACTAAGGTTTTATTAGCACTCCCGGCACGAGATGAGTGTTCCTGTGTGTGTTGAGGAGTCGTGCTGTCCGTCAGGGATTGCAACCAGTTCAAACTGAGGAAGCTGCAGGGGCTGGTTAGTTTGAATATTTGTTTGTCTGGTTTCATCCCATGTTGTCTGACTTTGTTGGTAATTTAGTGATGTAAAGGGGAATGTATGTAAATAACAAAGCAGTGTTATTGTAACATTCTACTATTTACCTGATGACCCATAGGCTACCTTTTTGCTCATGGGTGAAAGGATACTCCTGTTTTATTGTATAGTACGCACTGCAAAACTTAGAGAAACGAATCCTGAATCTTCATTTTGATTTTTATTTATTTAAATAAATATTATTTTTATATAAATAATATTTAAACAATAAACATTATTTATTTATAATTTATTTAAAATAAATTTTATTTATTTATTTAAATATTTGTTACCATTTGCAGACGCAGTGTAACTGGACGCACAGCACAGGTCCCGAGAGTGACCCTCCCGTGTGTCCTGGCGCGGGCTTTGGCTGCGGGCGATGGAGCCTGCGCAGGGGGTGGGTGACAGGACTTCTTCCAGAGTGTGGGGGCACTAAAGTCACCCTGAAAGGGAAATGCTCCCTGAACTGGTTAAAGGAAATACTTGATGAAATTAGCTGCCTATCTCTGTGTGACTCACCTTCGTGAGTAGCTGCAAGTTCCAACGCAGCCGCCTTATTGGTATAGGTCACGAATTAAAATTTTTGTGTCATCTTTAGCCCAGAGAAATGAAAACCATTTCTCATCTTATGAGGATATTTAAATGCTAGTGGTGATAGATGAAAAAACTTACCTGTGGCCTTGGCATTTCAAAAATAATTACTTGAAGCGTCATTCCATCTGGAAAGGAGCGGGCTTGCTCTTTTAGAGAACTTAAACTGAGAAAGCTGATGATCGTGATGGCCTGGAGTTAAATTTCCAGTTATGTGCCTACTTGAATTAGCGGGCATTGGCTGGACATCATGGTTGTGCATTTTCGTCTTCTCTGGAGCTCATAACCATCTACGCTTCTGGTGGAAGCGCGGGATGAGCTCCAACAACTCGCAGCCTTTTGCTGCCAAAGAGATGAGGGGGAAGGTGACAGTGGAAATCCCTGATGGTCTCTGCACTGTCTGGTCTGTGGTTTATATCTGCATCTCTGTATCATCAGCATTTATACAATGTTACCGTGTTTCTCGAGTGTGCCTGCAGTAGGGTGTTTTTCCGTGTGGGGATTTCTCCTGCACTTGTTGCGATTAAAGATACTTTAATGTGACAGTTTTCAAAATAGCTTGTCTTGACTGATTGATGCAGTTTGTGGGTCAGAAATTACTATTTAGGGCACTTTATTGGTGAGTTTTCTTAAAAGCATTGAACTTTATAACTGTTTACAAAACCTCTGCCAAATAACTGTGATTGTAGTTCAGAGTTGCACAGGCAGCTTGAAATCTGGAAGCTTTTTCCAGTGTGATTCTTTTTATTGCCTGTGGATAATAGTTGTTTTTATTTCTGTTGCAAACAAAAGAAGTCCAAACTTATTTACTCATTAAATACACACTGTAAGAGTTCTTCACAGAGTCCTGTGTGCAGGGCTGGCAAAAGATGCTGGGCTGGAAGCTTTACCTGCATTTTAAATGGTGCTTCCAGCCCCACCGCTCTGTTGGGAAAGGGCAGAGGTAGCAATAGTCAGGGTGAAACCCCCAGCCCTCATGGCCTGCTCCCCTGGGAACCTTGTGCTGGGATCAGTCACTAAAGATGCGGCTGGAAGCGATGGCTGCCTCCCTGGGAAGCCCCCCTGTCCCCAACAACGGTTATATACTTGTTGAATAGGGCTTTGATGGGAACTCTGGAACAGCTGAAGATACTGAAGCTTAAAAACATTCTACTTGGCTGTGCACGGCAACTTTAAGTAATGAATTTTCATAATTCCTTTTTTAAACATTGGTTAGCGGTCATGTTAATTACAGAAGAGACCAGAATGGCTCTAGGGACCAGTTCCTGGTCCGTGGAGTCCGTAATCCTCATTACTCTGTGTCGACCTGCCAGGCTGGGGATTTACCTGGGACTGCTCAGAACCAGCACCAGCATCTCCCAAGAGGCAGGAGGAGGCAGAGTTGATGAGAGGGTGTGTAATGGGGGAGACAGGAGTTTGGGACTAATTAGTTACTTACGCGGAAGGCAAGGCTTTATTTCCTTTTTAAAAAAGTCATTTAACTTAATTCAGCCTGTGCTACTAATACATTTACTAGGAGTTAATGCATTTATGGTCAGAATTATCTGTAGACTGATCAGCCTAGATTAAATTCTTGACCATCAGAAATCAGAGCAAGAGGTTGTACACATTTGAGGACCTTAGCTCTGTGCGGGATGTTTTTGGTAGCTATTGCATCCTTTGGTTCGGGTGCTGTTTTTTCCCCGATTCTCTGCTCTTGGGGGGGTGTGTGCTCACGGCCGTTGCTGCGCCTCTGTGCTGCCACTGCTCTGGTGTGGCACTGGCTGAAGGGGACACAGAGAAGCCACACCACTTGTCCATCATGCGCCAAACCAACACAAATTCCTCTCTCTGTCTTGCTGGGCAATCCTTACTGGGAGGAGTTTGTCCTCTGAATAGGATTAGTCACAGAAACCACTAGTTGGCAGTCCTAAAGAAGGACAGGTTGGGAATGCAAGTTCATGGGTTTGCATCTCTTTTTTTACCTTCATTGATTTAATTTCTTTTGACTTGAACAGAGGCATTTAACGTCGTACCCGTATCGCTGCACGTTGGCAGATTTTCAAATAGAGAAAAAGATCGGACGAGGACAATTCAGCGAAGTTTACAAAGCAACTTGTCTTCTGGACAGAAAACCTGTGGCATTAAAGAAAGTTCAGGTGAGCATTTAAGTTCAAAGCAGTACTGCAATTTCACATCTGTTTTTAATTTCACTTAGTCCTTTCTAGACAGGCTTCACTAAATTGTTTTTGAATGTGTGTGGATGAGCAGGGCCCTCGTGGCCATAGTCAGAGCTCGGGGGCTGCTGTTTTCAAAATCAAGATAACAAATTCACAAACTAGTATCTTTATTTTTCATGCTGCTTAGAATATTGACTATGGGTTCTAAAATTAATTTTACCCTATCGCTAGCCCTTTAGTGGTTTCAAAATAAAGAAAACATTGATCTTTCTTTGATCTGGGGATGGTGTGTATACTCATTACGGTAGAGGCTATACAGATTGGGGGAGGAAAGACCAATTTCTTGTTAAAATATAAAATTCTTTTTTGTTGTTTCATTTTCGTCTTCTGTGGCTTTGTCTTTGAAGATTTTTGAAATGATGGATGCCAAGGCTAGGCAAGATTGCATTAAAGAAATTGACCTCTTGAAGGTAAGGAGTTTTGCAGTGACTTTCTCTGGTTTTTGTTTTGAGAAAAAAATTGTTTTCAGGTTGACAACAGTCACTTGCCTTTTGTGGCAAACAGAGTTTCTGTAGCACGCTGTGAACTTTATAGATCGTACTTTCTTTTGTGGGCTGGAACGCCTACGTGATGCAAGAGTTTGTCTTAAATCTTTTTGTCTTAAAGCTTAATTTCGTTGTGTTTTCTGCCTATAGTCTAAGGAATCTATTAAAAATCTTTCTGCATAAAACCCTCCACAAGTACTCCTCTTTCAGAGGGGGTGTAAATCCTGCCCTTTATGTGTTTTGATGTGATTGTCACTTTAAAATAAACTAACTAATGAACCAGCTAAATGGGAAAACAGATTTGCATGTGCACGTGGTGTGTGTATGAATACAAACCGCACATGAAAAATGGTAGTTTAGATACAGGCTCTGAAACCAGAGAGGGTTTCTAAGTGATTAAACCAACTAGCGATTTTTTTCCATCTCAATAATTTCTTTTCAATGTTGGTAGAGAATACATATGCGTTGCACTTTAAATACCTGTTTTGAGTAAATGCAACAGATTGTAGAAGGCTAAAATTGTGTTTAGCTAGTCAAATTTAATTTTTAAAGTATTAATTCATTTTGTAAATATAATCTTAGGTATTTCTATATAAATTGTTGGTTTATATTCATGCCGTTGTAGACCAAGCTAGGCCGTAGCGAAGGTGTAGAGGACAAACGTGAAGGCGGCAGTTTGTGAGAACATGATCCAGTTGCTTAAGAGTTATGGTGAAAAATAGCACCAGCATCAACATCCGGAAAGAGAATCTGTGATATTTTTGGGTTCTAGGTAATCTAAGCGGTTTTGTCTTGACCTCTGGTTATGGAAGGGTTAATTCAGAGTAGAATGTACAAATTTATTAGAGGAAAATGGCAATAAAATACCCATGGTGAGCAGAGAGTGTAGAAGGTCAGTTCCCATCCACCCGTGGGGGGTGACCAGAGGCAACTGGCCGTCTAGTGTGGAGCTCACCAGTTACCAAACTGGGATTACTGTAGTGGACGAGTGGTGAAAGCAAATATAATACATTCAGCTAAATAGGGTCGATAGAATTGGATTGTGTTGCACAATCCTTTACAGAAGCCTAGAAAACAGTCTAGTAAATTCATTTGGTTGGGGTGAAGGGAGGAGCAGGAGTTGTTGAACGTTTGTACGGAAACATCCTAATATGCTGTTTATTATGCAAAACACTACTGTGCTTGGAGTTTAATTGCTATTTGTTGTTGGATGTCAACAAATCTTCCTGCTTGGACAGTTGTGTAGCACCATCCAAGGAAGCTGAAGTCTGTTAAAAAGTCAGTTTGATGAATCTCATTGTAATCCTGATGAAAAGGGGACAGAATTCTCAATATTGGCTGTAGTTCACTTCCTTCAAATAGTTACTAGTTTTCAAGTCAGAGGCAACAAGATCCATTGAATTTTGTCCAGGATGTGTGTAGCTCAGCTTCTGAGATCAGCAGATAATAAGTAAAAAACAATGAAAGTTGAAATTGAGGAGTTTGTGAAGGAATTACACAGACTTGCTGTGGTCCATCCCTGTCAGAATAATACTTCGGGTTTTTTGATCAGAGCAGACTTCTGTGTGACCATGGAAACAAAGCAGGGTTTTGGTGAGTTTTAAATGAATTATAATTATTCAAAATTTAACAGAAGCCAGACAAAATTGTATATTACTTTCAGGGTAATTCTGGATAAAAGGTTTAGGTAAAGCAGCTCAATAATATGGCTGTAATCGACACCCACGCTCCCTCATTTAGAGGGGCCTTACCCTTCCGCATGCCTCTCGCCGGCGGCGCTGCTGTGCATACACATCAGGCATTAACCACCGCCAAACTTTTAGGATGCATTAAAGAAACAGGAGATGTCATTAACCCAACACAAAGTGTTTGTGCATATAAGGGTTTATGAGGATGAATATACTTTCCTTCTCACAAAAGACATTTCAGATGGTCTTTGCTATGCCGCAGGTGAAATAGTTTTAAAAATAACCCTGGAGTCAATATATTTATTTAAAATACGATTGACAAAAGGGAGAGAGGGGAATGGAAGTTTGGCTTATCCAGAGTGGTCTCCCTGGCTCTTCTGGGAAAACTGAGTTCAAAGGTCAGTGACATAAATTGTAGGAAAAACATAGACATCTGCATTCACACCGCAGCACGGTGCTGGGCAGCCAGCGGTGTGAATGGCCCTTCCAGCAGAGAGGGGTCTGTAGCTCCTGCTGGAGCGCTCACCCCGGGCTCAGCTCTGCGGCTGCCATGGGAAGCCTCTGAGATCTGCTCCTCAAAAGAACTCCCGCAGAAGTTCTCCTGGTGCCATGGCCGCTTCGCTTGTTTGCTTTTATTTCTATACAACTTCATTGTAATAGACGAAACATCCCTCTTTAGATCTAATGAGTTTCTTGAAATCAATACAAACCATCAGTAAACAGTGTGTACACACTCTCTCACCAAAATAAATTTCAGATTTTTATATCAGCTAAGCAGTGCCTGGGTCCAAGTGAGTTGGGTTCTGTTACACCTGGCCAGAAGAGTGCAGTCTTCCTTCCTGGTTCCAGTTGTCATAGTTTGATGTTGTGTGCCGAGAGGGCTGATTAATGTGATGGATCATAACGGGGTTTCCTTTGCCTTTGTAAGCCCTGGAACATACAGGTTGAGTCACAGCTCTTCAGAAGATGAAATGCTCACTTTAAAAGAGTCTAAATTTACTGCATTTCTAGGAGCACAAGAGAAAGATAATCTAATGCAAAATGAGCAAGAGAGAGTGAATAGAGAGATCTAGGTACTACCTTATCTTCTAAGTATTACAGCTTTCCACTTTAAGAATTTGAACATAAAATATTAAAATACCAATTGTGAATATAAGAAGAAACTACTGAAATGAAAAAAGTAATTAGTGAAGATGTAAGCATAAATAATTAGAAAAATAAACTGACATATGCAACTTGTGCATTATTTTCCTCCATGAAAGTTTGAGTTGAATTCTGTTTTTATTGTAAGAGGCAAAGAGATCTCAGGGAGTACTGCACTCAACAGCTGGGGTTTTGTTTATTTAATGGGGCAGAAAAAGCAGTTATTGCTTAACAAAGTTTCTTTCAAGACATAGCCTGCTCTGTTGTAAGAAAATACTTTAAAGCAGTTTCACCCTATTTTGGGCTGTATAGCTCTTTACTCAAGCCAATTTTATTATGCTGTGTTTGCGATAAATGATATTTCTTACAGGATTTGTGTCTGGAATAACCCAGAGCAGAGTTTGTAGTTGTACCTACTATGAACTGGTTTGCATAATGATTACAGAACCGGTTTGGGTATTGTGTCTTGGATTTGTTCTTACTACAGCATTACGAATTTTCTTCTTGCATTCCCTCTCTCTGCAGCAACTGAACCACCCCAATATAATTAAGTATTTGGATTCCTTTATTGAAGACAATGAACTTAACATTGTCCTGGAACTGGCTGACGCCGGTGATCTCTCTCAGATGATTAAGGTGAGGACGGGTCAGCTCTAGAGGGGCCACAAACACTCTGGGTTAGGCAGAGACGCCGGCTGTGGGGGTAAGCATGGCCGTGCAGGAAGCACTTCTGTTCCCCACCGGCGGTTTTGCACACCCCCAGGGTGCTGCCAGAGCCTAAACCCAGGTGTCTGGTGGCATTTTAAATACACCAGGCTATGGCACTTGCTGCTGGTCACCGCTTCGGAAGGGAGCGAGCCCCTGATTTGGTAGGACGTGTGTGTTATTTGCAAGGTTGATGTATCCAGTCTGTGATTGATGGGGACATTTAATTACTGTTAGACTTGCTATTCATGCAGCATGTCTGCCACTCTGAAGACATTCAAGAAAGCGTATTGACTTTCTTTGCAATGGGGATTTGGGTTTGAGAAAATGTTTCAAGTACTTGTTCTTCTCTTATGTTGCTCTTAGGAATACTTGTATTGCTGCAAACCAGCTTTAGTTAAGCTGTTACCACCTGCTTTTATATTTTCTTTGACATGTTAATCTTTAGACATACATCCCTTGTGAGAACAGATGTGTTATATCATGTTTGTTAGCACTCTCAACCTTCTCTCCATGTTTTACCTGTTTTTTTGCCATCATTATTCTGTAATTATCATAAATGAATGTTTGGGAAGTTCTCCTCCTCCTTGTTGTCACAGTTAAAATATCTTATTAACAGATTTGTTTTCTTTGCCAGCAGAGCTATGAGGCACTAGGCCAAAGGCTGTCAAACAAGTTCTCCGTTCAGTCCATAGTCAGCGGCTAAATTTACACTATCCATGAAAATCTGCTCCATCTCACAGGGTGGGCGCTGGGGACAGGCAGTCGGAGAGCCCCAAAATTCCAGACACGGCCTCGCTCGGCAGCCGCTTAGTAGCAAGAGCGATGGCCGGGTCTGCCCCGAGCCCCGGGGACCAGCTGGTGGTGACCGAAGCCACATGTGCTGGTGCCACCACCAAAGCCAGTCATGTGCCACAGCCACTGCTGGTGGGACTGGACTCTGGGGATAGAGCTCGTCCTTCTGTGGAGCACAGCCCCTCTGTACTTTTATCTCTTGTTGTTTTCTTGGGGCTTCTTGCAGGTTTTACCCTTTTCCCAACAGATCCTGGGAAACTTGCAGTTTGTCTCAGGCTTTCTGTAGTTGCACTTCAAGATGGGAAAAAAACCCATGAGGACTGTGAGAGCAGGAGTTGGGACTGTGATCATCCTGGGCTCTGCAAGTGTTTTCCTTGATTTTGAAATCTTAGCTTATAAAAAGTTTTATCCAAACAATTGTGAAATGGCATCATATAGAACAGTTGCATTTTTTTGTCACTTATAATTTTTAGTTTAAAATGTTCCTACTGATAAATACGTTCATTTGTCTGTCAGGGTTGGCTACCTAACGTTTTAAAATTATTTTTTGTCATTATAAATAGGAGTTACATTTTCCAAAACACAATTTGTAGACTCTTAGGTTGACAACTTGAGCAGCCCTGTAACTTGTGTTCTTTCTGCCAGCGCTCCCCACTCTGCTCTGTTTTCCCACATGTTTGTTGCAGGCAGGAAGAAGATGCACCAGTGTTTTTCAAGGTCATAGAAACGATACTTTTCCATTGGTGCAAATCTTGGAATGCCATTTATTTTTTTTTAATAGAGGAAAAAAAAAAAGCCTAAAACCAAGAGGGAACTGAAGTCTCTTCCTAAATATAGCTCTAACTGCCGAAGCGGAGCTTGCCTGCCTGCCCCTCTGCCACCCCCCGCCTCAGCCGTCCCCCGGGAATCTGAGCTTATGTGAGGATTTTCGGTTTCGAGGAGGCGGTAGGAACAGCAGTAACAACACTCTGAAGGTGTGAGAGCGATAAAACCAGGGCCTGTCTTTGTCACGCCCCTGGTGTCTGCATTATTTATGAGGAATTGTAAAGCTGCTGTAAGGGAGTGCTGCGGGACAACCCGCTGGAGAGCTGGGACTCTCTTGTAAATGTCAGGCGAGTCTTATTGGACATGACATTTAGAAAATTATCACTTGTGGTCTTGCATATCCACTCTTAAATACTTTAATGAGAATTAAATAATTTGATCGTGTATATAACACTTTATCCCTCACCCTCTGTAATTCCTCTGTGCTCTCTATCAAGTTTTGGTTTGGAACTGTTGCAATCTGTCAGATTTGCTGCCTGGGGAATTGCGCGGCCGTGCCCCTTCGCAGCTGATCTGCAAAGGAAAATTTGCCATTACTCGAGTCAAACACGAACCAGTAACAGCATTTCACATAAAATAAAAAACGTGACAACGGACATCAGATGTCTCTACTGAGAGGAAGAAGCACGAGATGCAGAAAGGGGCAACAAGCAATTCCCCTCCTTTATTCCTGCTCTCGCGTGCTGCTGCTGGAAATTCTCGAGGGTACGATGCAAAGGAAAGGCAGTTGTCGCCTGCTGGAGAGTGTACAGCCTTTCCGAGGCAGTCGTTATCCAGCGACACCTTGTATATCAAAGGATGAGGATAAATCTTAAACCTCTGGAAGCGTATTGTAAGTGTATATTGTCAATGCTCCGGGTGAAGCGCTGGCTCGGTAGGAGCACAGGAGGAAGCAATGGGAAGTCAGGGACCAATAATCGGAAGCAGCACAATTTTGGGATGCCAAGAAGGAGGCGTGTGATGCTGTTGTGTGTTTCTGAAATGGAAAAAGAGTGGTTGTAGATATATAATGTTCAGCCTTCACTGAAATGTGCAGCTGGTTATTTATTCCCATAGGACGTTTCTCGGGAAGAAGAGTTCAGTGTTGCGGAGAGCCCTCCCCACGATGCGCTCCTCCTGTCCTCGGCATTACGCTCACGAGTATTTCAGTTGAGAGCCTTTAGCGCCCAGAGTCCGGTGACTCCAGGCTGGGCTCTGCTTGGGGCTGTGTAAAGGCACACAAAATGCTCTTTTTCCAGATCTATGTCTCCTGATCGGTGGTGTCTTCCTGTCTCACCAGAGATGGTTCAGTTAATTCAGTATTCCTGTTATGCATGAAATAGAACATATTATTCTACCTGATCACAGGAGAAACATGGGTACTTTGTTGATGCTCTGGCCAGCTTTTAAAAGGGGGAAGCAGATTACCTTGTTGTTAATAGACTGTACAATAATGAATGTTTACAAGATTGTTTTTTTAATGATCTTTTGTTACTTAAGGCAAAATATTTGAGACATTTGTTGTTTTGAGGCACTAAATATGTTTTGCAAGGTAATTAAGGAGATTAATGCTAATTATAATTGGTGTCCATTCAAAAATGTCAAACCTATTTAAGCATATTTTTCATAATAGTTGTTAATTAGTGAACTGCACTGAAGTTTACATACAGAGAGAAGGAGTTAAAAGCTAATCAGAAGAAAAGTCGTGCTGCTGCAGATGTGGAAGACACGAGCAACCTGCAGCTGAGTAACACGAGTCCAGGAACGAGTGAAATATGTTGCTTTTTCACTGATCTTTTATTTATTTTCTCCCACAGTATTTTAAAAAGCAGAAACGGTTAATCCCAGAAAGGACGGTGTGGAAATATTTTGTGCAGTTATGCAGTGCAGTTGAACACATGCACTCCCGCAGGGTGATGCACAGAGGTAACATTAATTCAGTCTCTTTTCACTGAATAATAATATAATGTTCCAATTAGTAAGCGCCTACATTCAAAAACAATTATGCTGATGTTCAGCCAATGCATGTTTAGAGAGGCTGGAGCTCGCAAGATGGATCTCTCCTTCTGTCTCTCTGCCTCATTGTTAAAGGATTCAGTCCGAAGTGAGTGTGGTATTAGGAAGATGAGCTGCTTTGTATTCCAGACACTGATATTAAGTAGAAGTGTCAAACTTGCCATTAGAAAAGTGTCAGAAGTAAAATGCTGAGACTACTGGATCCAGTGAACTCCAAGAAATAGTCTTCATTACGTTAGCTGTGACCTTAGAGAGTTTAGAAGAGTTTTTCGGTCTTGCGAGTTTCTCTGAAATATTAATGCAAATAGTCTCACGCTCACATAACCTGTTCTTCAGTTTCATTAATTACTTTTGAATCTCGTCTTAGAACTTTTCATAACTCTGAGCTCTATCCAAAATTATGTTGCTTCTTTCAGCGTAAATGAAATGCTTTGTGATGGAGTTGACCCAGGAAATGCAAATACCCCAAACAGCACAAATACCAGGCTCTGCCGCTTGTTACTTCCTTTATCCTTTGAAGTAGTGAATTCTTCACTATTTATGTCATTTTTGCTCCTTTATACATCCCCTGATGTAGTTTTTCAGTTGTACTTGAATTAGGTCTGTAATTGCTGGCTGAAATTTGGAGCCTCACACATTTACTTTGCTTTAATGTGAGGAAAGAGCCTCAGTAACTCCATCCTGACCCGACTGCTTGGGAAATGAGGGTTCTGGTAATTTTTGCACTCCATGAACAAACGGGGCCAGATAGAGCCCAGGATTATGGATATGGGGGACAGTAATGGGCCCTTGGTGTGAGGGGACCATGGCGGGCAGAACAGTTTCCTGTAGAAAGCGATGATTTCCAAAGAGGAGCAGACTTACTCCTTTGATTTCCATCTGTTAAAGAGGTTCTCTTTGTGCTGTTGTGCTGTTTCCCACATTTTCCCTCATTGGTATTTCTTGCGCGCTGGGAAGTACACTCTGATTTGTGTGGATGTGCAGAGCTTGAAGCCTTGGAAGATTGAGCCTATCAAAGCTATAAGGCGACACGGTGCTGCTCGAACCTCTTTTGTACAGAGAGCGCTCCAGGCGATGTTTCTATTGCAGTATTAGAACCAAATAACCTTTTGTGGCTTTGACCTTTTACCTTTTTCTTCTTGCAGACATAAAACCAGCCAACGTGTTTATAACAGCCACGGGGGTGGTGAAGCTGGGAGATCTTGGATTAGGCCGCTTTTTTAGTTCTAAAACCACTGCAGCACATTCCTTAGGTAAGATGGTGCTGGGACGGCTGTCAGCTGGGGTGTTCAAAAGCCACGTCTGTCCTCGTGCTGTGACAGAAGCGTGATTCCGTAGGTGCATGCGATGTTTTCTATGATGTGTATTTTAAATGCTCTCCCTCATTTTTACCATGAGTGTTAATTACAATGCTATAAGAAAGTATACGGTATATACAGTTCATTCTTTAAGTCTTACAGTATAAAGTACTTCATAATTGTGTCTGTAACTCTTGAGAGGTGGCTGATTTTTTCCATTTTTATTAATGGGTCTCAATTTTGTGAGTCACAAAGGAACTTCTGTGTTACAGCAGTGAAGGAACTTTGGCTTTTAGTGCAGTATTTAACCTCTTTTATATTTAGCTCTCAAAGTTGATTTTTGGAACACGCAACGTTTGTTTCACTATTAGTCTTTGTGCAATTTCATCCACTGGGTGTAAGTCTTGCTGTGTTGTTATATGCCTACAAACTTAATTGATAATACTCACCAACAACCCCGGGGCTTCCCAGTATGCAAGAATGGAAGAGATATACCTTATTTTGCGTGTGATTAAAAAATAAATGAGGCATTTCTACAGTTTACTTTGATAAAATATTAGGAGATTTCCCTTTGCATCAAAAGCTGTGCTAGGTTATACGCACACTGTACTTAATAGGTTAAAATAAATCCTCTTCACAGAAAGTTACAGTCACATCGTCTGAACAGGCAAAAATATGATCATGTCTAATTATGTGATCTTATCTAGTTTGACTGCTGCACTTATTATATTAATAAGAATAAATTGGGGCTCGGAAGCTGGCTGCACACGTAAGCCAAGCTTGTGACCTTTACCAGGGTTGCTCTCTATTAATGGAGAAAGCTCGTGTGGGAAGAGTTAAGCCTCTTCTGTGTGAACCTTGCGCTTCCTCAAGTCAACAGCATCCTGGGAACAGGTGAATAAGGTGCAAAAGGAGTAGCAGTGAGGGATACAGGAGACAGGGTGTTGTGCTGTGGGAGGGATGGGCACATCACTGTGTCCAGTGGTTCTTGTAGCCAAGTAAAAAGAACATTTTTGCAACCCAGAAAGATACAGACCTGAAGCTTTTTCTTTTTTTTTTTTTGGCAATTTTCCAGACATATAGGTTTTGTAGCAGCAGGAATTCTACTGATCTTGGTTTTGGTTTAATTAAGACATTTGTTTAAGTAGCCGTGAGTGATGAACACCCTGCAAACCGGAGCGTGGTACCCAGGCTGCGATGCCGGGCACTTCCCGTAGCCGTGTTGCCCCGGCAACCGCCCTGAACCGTCATTTCTCTGGCTGCTGACCCATGAATTGAACGCGCGGCTTATGCAAATATATTCATCTAATATTTTTTTTTCTTTCTTTGTATTTGCTAGCATCAGACTGGCATAAAAGGGCATTAGGCAGTACCACGACCCATGTGACAGGTGTACTACCGGGCTGCAGCAGCGCGGCCGCTGCCGTGTCAGGAATGGGAGCCGTAATTAGAGCAAGGAACAGAATGAACGTCAGACGAATTACCAGGCAGCAGATCATATTTGTCAGGAAGGATTGCATACATAAAAATTAAGTGACAGTACATGCCGGGGTAATGAAAGAAAAATGAAAGATTTGCCCATACACAGCTCGTGAGATGCAGGCGAGCGCCTTGCTCGGAGCGACGGCAGGATGCCTGACCGGCGGCACGGCCGGGCGGGAGCATCGCTGGGGCAGCGGGAGAGCGAGGGGCAGGGAAAAAACTCCACGGGCAGAGAGGGGAAATGTGGGCACCTCCTGTCTCACCAAGTAACAAAACTGCGGTGGGAAAGGCAGTGGTGGTGTGTGACGAGCAATCAGCAGCAGGAACCCGCGAGGGGCTGGAGGGTGGGTTCCCCAGGCAGCATCTCTTCTGTCCCTTTCCCTTGCGAGAGAACTTTTCCACTGGGGAGAGCGCTTCATGCACAAGCTTTCCTGGAAAACTCCCATGGTTTAAAGGTAATGAGTGTAGCTAAGGTGAATTTTATTACTTATTGCAACACGGTGGCTTACAGTCCTTCCTTCCCTAATTTAACCTTCACTGTAGCAGAAGCTCCAGGATTTAGTTTAATGGAGATGGTCTCACGTATCACAGAAACTTCATTTTACTGGGGCCGTAGGAGGGAATGGTGGGGGCAGTTCAGGGGGAAGTGAGGAGGAATGCTTTTTCCTTTTTTTTTTTTTTTAATTTTTCTAATTATTTTTTTTTTACTATTTTCTTGAAAAACTTTTACAACCTGGTCTTTTATAGTTTATAATGCAAGCATTTTACTACATTCATAGTCCTTCCTTTTTTTTTTTTTCCTTTCTTTCATTTGTATGGTTATTTTTGTCCCCAGAGCAGCCACATGATACCTGTTTGATGGGCTGTTTCTCCTCAGAAAATAATTGTCCTTAACCCAGGGCTTTGCGCTCAGTAATAATGAAATGGCACCTGGTTGCCAGAGTTGGGGGGTGTGACACCACACAGTTTGGGTGGATTTTAGGGTGCTGGTGTGTGACGTGCTTCCAGCTGTCGCCTCTTTCATTCAAGATTCAATAGGGCTAGGAGCATTTTTTTGTCTCTTTTTAATGTTTGATTGTGTCCATTATAAAGTTTGTTGATCTCTGAGGTGGGAATCCAGAGGTTTATCTGGTCAGGTAAGGCTATTCTGATATGCTTCTTAGAAAGTTCAAGTCATTAACTTTGCTATAAAACCTAATTAGTTATAAGACAAAAACTATAAATAGCAGAGCATGTTTAAAAACTATAGACTTAGGAAAACTGCATAGACTTTGGAAAACTTAGCAGTAAGCTGGTAGATTCTGTTTTACTAGGAGCTGTAATAAATATAGATAATTTCCATTAATATTAAAATGGATAATTATGTTGTGAACTGGTATAACGCCTATTTTAGCCAAATAAATTTGGCATTATCCAAGGGTTCTCATTGGCTTTACATTTTGCAGAAAAGAGAGAAAAGAAAAGAGGAAAAAAAACCACAAAAGAACAATTTTACACAGAATACTCTTGTTTTGGAGCAGATTATTTATTATTTATTCTTGGACAAGAATAAACTTGGAGCAGACTTTCCTTTTGGGGGATGCATGTAAGTCAGAGCTTCCCAGTTTAGAACATGCCAACAACCCTGGACTGGAGTACGTGGGGCGTCACACGTTCCTTGGGGTGTCGTGTCGGCTGCGAGGGTGAGTGGGGAGGAACTGCCATCGGGACAAGAGCTCTTTTCTAAATGAATTACCTTTTTTTTCCTTTTTTCTTTTGCTTGTCAAGCCAATTTGCCATCAGAAGCAAAATCCCAGTACTTCAAGGGGCTGGTAGGCAGGATTTGTTAAAAAAAAAAATGGATGCAAGAAATCCGCTTAGAATTTCAACAGCCAATACTCTGTGTGTTTTGAGACATTTTGGCCTTTTGGTCTGTGCCTGAAGCACAGGATTTGTGGAAGCAAAGATTGTTGCAGAATTACTGCAGGTATAGTGCAATACCTACCTGTCAGGGGGAAAAAAACCCAACAAACAAACAAACAAAACCCAACCCAAACCAACCAAACAAAAAAACCTATGAAGACTTTGGTAGGGGTTGCATGTAATTAAATGCTAATGAAAAACCAGAGAGCTTAGAGCAACAGGTCTTGTAAAGACAGCTGCAATATTATGCACAAAATATTTATTTTCTTTTGTAAGAATAAGTTGATTTAATCTTTTTTTCTTTTTTTCCCCATTGAAACAATTACTGGGGTACCTCATACTGAGATTTGAAGGGATTTAAAGCATATTTTAGTGCCTTTGACCACTGTTTCACTTAAGCTCATTCCCCAAAGTTGAGCTAATTCCCAAATTCTCCTTCTGGGAAAAGACCTCAGCCTTCTTTTTGGAAACATACCCCAAGTAACGCAAACGTTCAGAAACAGATACTGATGAACTAAAACCTTTTTAAATAATGCTGTAAAATTTTCTTTGTAGCCTACGAGTGTGTCTGGAGACATGAGGCAGGTGAGAGTTGTGGACTCTCGTTTTCAAGTAGAATTGCTTCCCTGCTGTGTTTCCACCACCAGATATTATTAAAACATACTAAAATATTTTTCTCAGCTGTACATATTTTCATGGAACCTGTAATAGTGTGTCCTGCATCTTAAAGCTAAGCTAATAGTTCTGGAAATAATTATTATTTTAAAAACTGGGTGGTTTTTTGTTACTCATGGATGGCATCTCAGGTTTCTGAATGTAGTTCTTTGCCTTTTTCATTTGTAATGAGCATGTTTCAAAAATCACAAGTATTTCAAAACATTGCAAAGTTTGTTTTGACAGGAGTGGAACATCTCTGGAACGAAGAAATGCTTTAATCAGTATTACCCCTTTGAGGCCCACGTTGCGCTCTGATATCTCTTGGTTTGAAACTGGGAATACTCTGTAAAGATACAATAAAGGTCAGAATTTGTTAGGTTCTTTCATATTCAGAACTCTGTTCCCTGCTGTGAGAAAGAAAAGTGATAGATTCAGAAGCACTGCTCAGCTCAGTATTAAAGATTAGCTGGAAGGTGCTGGCAAAGGCGCAACAATAAAAGCTTTCCGTATCACTACTTCTTCTTGTACTTTGTAGCCAAATATGGCTATGGAGTTTGATTAATTTCAGGACATGCTTACTTTTTATGGCATTTAAAAAAACCCAATGTACAGAGCCTATTAAAATATTTGGAAATATTCTGCACTGATTTCAGCGTAATGACGATCTGCCTAAAGCTGTGGGAGTCTGCTGCTGCCAGAGACTCCTCTGTGGCACATTAAATTCGGTGAATGAGACTCTTGATAGACACTCCTAAAAGTCTGAATCAGATTCTCTCTTGTTTCTGCCTGTGTGCAGCCGAGGATGAATTTCACGGGAAGCATCGATCGCTGGCTGAGCTGTGTTTGCACAGGGAGAAGCTCTGTGTAGAAAATAACGATCCTGTGTGTGACTCTACTGATAACCCGGCCACTGCCACCTTCACAACAAAAAAACTCTTCTGATTCAAGCTGGAAAGCGTTTTTAAAACGAGTGAGCATGATCTCCCCTGTGCAGGGAAAGACTTGCTGGGTTCAGAAGTATCGTGGCTCTTCACCGGGGGTTCCTGCGGCGGATGGGGGAATCCCGCTCAGAGCCCCCGCACACGCTGGGTGCTGTAGTTGCACGGGTGGGGGGTTTGATTCAAACTACAGATGGGAGGAAAGGAATTTGAATTTTATTTCTGGAATAACTTTTCTGTGTGTTTTCCTGGTGAAATGAGACTCTGCTCTTAATCTAATTGGGAATAATTAGCATTTCCCTACCTCGGGTGATGCCGGTGTCCCGGGGCTGCTCTGGCCCGTGTTGTGGCTGTGCTCACGGGCAGCGCTGGGCGAGCGGGAGGGAACGCTCGTCTGGTGTCGCTGAAGGAGGCTGGGATCGAGCAAAGGGCTTCAACTTTCAGGAACAGAATGGAGAGATGCTTCCTTAGTCATAATCCTCTCTACCTTTATGACTTTAAAGGCCTTACTCCACCAGCCGGTGATTAATATTAAATCTGAACAATATTTTGTATCTTCAGCAGGGCGAGCGCCAAAGAAAGTTCCTGATTAATAGTCTCCGATTACACTATTCTTGTCAAATTGACTAATGTGATGCAATGAGGAGCACTGACTGATTGCACTGGAAGCCTTGTGCGGTTTTCTAGAAGATGCTCATTACAGGAGATTCCCACGTAATGTTGGACAGGCCATAAAGAGAATTGGGCTTGTCAGTCTTTTATCATGACAGTTATTTAAAAATTAATGCATCAGTTTTGAAACGCAGAGACCTGCTTGTTCGTACATTTGCTGACAACACTTTGGTAATGATAGGGAAATGTGCAAGGTGGAGCCATAAAATCAGCTCAGGCGTGGACTGCTCCACAGACCCATTAATGTAATGGAACAGACTAATGCTCAGGAAATCAAATACGGGCGATAACGCACTCATCCGTACCATAAACCCTGTCATTCTGCTTTGATCGAAGGTCGTTTTAAGGCATTATCTGAAACGACAATTTTAGCCTACCGAGCAGACCCCTGCTAACGTGGAAGGCAAGGCCATAACTTTAGAGCCCACACGTTGTTATTTGCTTTGAGCTTGTCACGCGGTGACCCGGAATAACTGGTCACAGGAACAGCCACGGCCGGAGGCTGCCCCTGGCACCAGCGCTCTGAAGCACGAAGACTTTGGGGAGCAGGAGCGGGAATGATCTTGGTGTTCCCTCCTGCCAGCTGGGTGCTGCCAGCCACCCTGCCCACGCTGGTGCTCGGTGGGGACTTCTGAGCCCTCTTCAAGAGAACTTCACATCATGAGTCACCCTTTCTTCTGCAGCTGCATGTTTTTAAGCAGGAAAATGAATCAGTGCTGTTCCGACCAAGTCAGTTCTTGTTCAGAAATCTGGCAAATGTGTGGGAATTTCTTGGAGAGCTGTGCTGTCCCTTGTGCGCGTCTTGTGTGCACGTGGGAGAGATCCACGGAAAGCCTTGTTGGGCTCTTTGAGTGACTCCTGTCCTGCTCTTGGTGTTCTGGGAGCTACTCTGTGCAATCTGTTAAAAATTATTAACCATTAAGGGCACTCTGGGCTCAGCCATACGTAGAGGCCTTTCACTGGCAATTCAAGCCGGCCAGATCTGGGCCGGTGTGGGTTTGGCACGCTCCTAGGCTGGCTATGACATTGCCGAGTACAGAAATATAATAATCTCCATGTGCTATTTTTCTTGTGTTGCAATTTGTATAAAATTTACAAAAACGTAATTTCTCATTAGGGTGCTCTTCACGTTGAAAGTGAAGTAATTTCTAATTTGAATGGCCTGGAAGCACAAGCTGAATTTATCGTATAGGGCAGCTGATTACTGAAAGTCCTGGGGGACCAAATAAACGAGCGTCAGGGCAGTGCTCCCCTTTCTTGGTTACTTGTTCTGTTTTGCTAAGTGGAGTTTTATGTATATATTCCTGTAACGTCTTACTTTTCTCACCGGTGCCGTAGGATTAATTTCACATTATGTGCTACATTTCTGAATAGCACTAGGATAATTGCGTGCTGTCATTAACAGTACTAATTTCACATCAATGCTCTTTGTTCTGACTAAGTGACCTAAGAGAAGATTTTTTGTATTTCTCCAATTTCCAGCTTCTGTTATGCTGCTGATGTACCGAGAGCGAGTGTTCTCTGGCTCCTCAGGTGCTGCCCCACGTCTGGCTGTTCCCCTGTGCCTTGGTTTATAAACGTGTTGTGAATTGTTTGGGGCTGTAAACAGCTTTTTGTCCTGCGAGGCCAGGCCTTGCACGGTGCCCCTATCAAAGGGATCCCGGCCGGTGTCTGGGTTTTCAGGACGAGAGGGGAATGCGGTTCATGCTGGACTCACGTGAATACTCAGCACGGTGTGGTCTCAGCTCGAGGGACCCCAAAGTCATTTTGCTCAGGTATCGCGCTGCCGGCAGAGGCTCTGTGCCGGGTCATCGCTGCCCTCGGCTGGGGGTGCTTCTTGCCTTTCTGGAGGCTGTTTTTTCTGCCCCAGAACTCATTTGTTTCCTACAGTGTGCGACCCCCTCCTCAGGAACGCTGGGGGAAGGTGGTGGCTGTTCTTCCCCCCACCTCTAACCCCATCCTTCAGCTGCTTATTAGCCTTCCAGCTGTCTGCAGTCAGCATTTCAAATGGAGGAATTGTAAACTGAATGGTACAGGCAAATTAAACATTTGCCATCTTGTGAGGAAAGGTCTTTAATTAGGAGTAGGATACACTGGAATGCCAAAAGCAAAAAAAAAAAAAAAAAAAAAAAATTGACAGGGGACGGGGAAGCAGGAGAAAAGAGAGCATATAAAGTCCTTGGATGTTTTAATAAATGATGTATCTGAGGATTATTTGATGTAGTTGAGACTGCCAGGATGTCTTGTATTTTCAGTACCGTGACTGAAACTTATTTAGGATTTAAAAAAGAACCTTTTTGAGGTAAGGAATTTATTAATAATTTCCTGTAACTTCTGTCCAAAATGCTGGAGTAAATTTCTTTTGATAAAATACAGACTTGTGGAAGTACATCGAAATCCCACGCTTCTGAGGTGACTGCAAGTTGGAGCAGCATTTTAAAGTTTGGAATGATTATCTTGGTTCTTCCAGAAAGTTTTTGAATACCTGTCGAGTGCTGGGCTTGTTACTTCCATGTCTCTGCAGCAGTAAATGTTCTCCTGAACTCGTGAAAAGGAGCGGGTTCCCCGTTGTCCCCAGAGCTGTGCTGTCACACCGCTGGTGCCACGTGTGGCAGGGGAACGTTCAGCTGAGCTGCCGTCACGGGGCTCTTGCGGTGTCAGTGCTGTTGAGTGAACCAACGGAGGATGGTCCTTACGATGGCTCTGTCCGTCCGATGCTCTGAAGGCACTTGGAAGACTGGAAGGGGAAGAAAATGTTCCTCAAATTTCAGAAATACAGAAGATATTTCAGTAGCGTTTGCCAGTCCTCAAGCTCTGTATGTGATGATCTATTTGGTTCTACGCCTTCGAAACCATGAGTTGCTTCCAAATTTTTGTGCCAATCTTTCCTAATTAGTTATTCGTGCTAAACCTAATCCTTTAATGAAGTCAGACTTCTCTAAAATATGGGCTGCACAGTCACTTTTTAAGACAATAACTCCTTGTTTGTTTGTTTGTGTTTTGCAGTGGGAACACCATACTATATGTCCCCAGAAAGAATACATGAAAATGGCTATAACTTTAAATCTGATATCTGGTCTTTGGGCTGTTTATTGTACGAGGCAAGTATCTTCTAACTTTTTTTCCCCAGGTTTGTCTTAACGGTCCAGGAATTGAGTTGGTCAGACTTACTTTAGCTTAATTGTAGAGAAACCTTATGAAAAGATAACCCTCTTTGTGCTCATCACGTGCTTTTTGAGCGTGAGCAGCAAAGGGGTTGTGCCACACAGCACAGCACTCAGCGGTAATTCAGTGGGTCACCGGGCTGCTGAGGACAGATGTACACAAGCAGCTTCCTGCCTTCGCTCTTCCTGCTGTGAGCAGCGCTGTTATTCGGGCAGCATATTCGTACTTTCTCCTGAATACTGCATTTGTTTCAAAAATAGCAAATTTATTTGAATGTAAGCTACCGGTTTGTTAAGTTGAATTCTGACCAATTGGAGTATTTTAATTTTGGGAGCTTTCAATAAGGGAAAATAGAGTTTTTGTGTAATGTGAAATCAGTTTCTCTAACTTTATCAGCCCATAGCTGGAATTGATTCTATTTGTACCTTGTCTTCTAGCCAAATGCCCAGACACAGAGCGGGCACACTTTGTATGAACCACACAGTGTGCAACTTTTATCTTAAAAGCTTTTACATATATTTTGACAATAACTGCTATGACTTTATAGCAGTACTTTGAATTTTGTGATGTCATTTTTAGCAGGGATCAAAGGCTATTGAACAGTCTTTTACTCATTTATAATCTAATCCTAATCTGTCATCTTTGCATTCATGTGGAAGTGCACGTCAACATTTAGAAAGCTTTTTTCCCAGCCCAGAGAATTAAAAATCTCTGGGATATTTAGTAATAAGAATATTGCCCACATCCTCTTTGGATAATAAATTGTGTGAACTGGTGACATTTTGTTTTTGCTAAAACTTCTTGTAACTACATGGAATTAGAGAATAAACAGAAATGTAGTTTATTTTGTGAGCACATCAGATGTGAAAACTACTACAGTTAACCATGTACTTCTGCCTGTTGATTAAACTAGATACAGCCGTGGACTTGAGTGGGGTGCAAAAAATGCTGTTGGGGAGCAAAAAACCTCACCACTGTCCATTCTTTTTATACTCGTACTGGTGTTCATGGAAGGACTGTCCCTCCCCAGTGCCTCAGGCAGCCTGTCCTCTATGCTTGGCACGGTGTAGGGTTTCATTAAGGAAAGAGATTATCCGGGTGTCTGGTATAAATGCCCCGTAAGTCACCACGAGCGGTGTAACATCCCAGCGTTGGCCTTACTGGTGTCAGAGCAAAGAGATCTGCTACAGGGACCATCCACTTGGGAGACGCTGGAGCCTGGTGCGGTCGTATCACTCTTACTGTTAACATCCCATGGGATAGGAGGGAGAGAAAGGGCATGAGACACTCAACTAAGTACTTGATCAGAAATATTTGGAAAATTGTGAGCTTAAATCAAGTGGCTTTGTGCCTATCCTCAAATTCTCATTACCTCTAGTGAAAGAATTCAAGAGACTTTTAATAATTCTTGAGGCAGCAGCATAATACCATTAAAAAGCTGGTATTTTTTCATAAAGGATGGTTTTGCTTGTAATGCTTCTAAGGAGAACTGAAAACTGGAATAATGCAGCACAGCTGTGTCTGGGTCCGCTGGTGGGGCTTGAAAAGGAATTTGGAGACTCTTCTGTGGGAACAGGGGAAGGAGGCCTGAGCTCCCAGTAACTCATGTTGCTGAAGGATTCCAGGTACACTCACGCGTTGGGTGGAATTCTCGGTTCAAGGCTCTGCTGAGTCCAGGGCTCTGGCCCTGCCGAGGTGCGTTGGACTCGCCAAGTCTGTCAGTAACAGCCAAAGTCGCCCAAGTTGGACGCGCTCCTCGTTTGCTGCTGCAGCGTGAAGCTTCTCCGTCAGGCTCTGAGTCATCCCCAGGCTGAGCTCTGCTGGAGATGGGATTCCAGATTTATGCAGAGAGAAATATTTAGCGTTGTGCTAAGATATGTTTTTGTTGCAGGCAATATGGTCCCCTTATGGCACAGAAGTCTTGGTACTCCTTGTATTTCAAGAAGCTGACTTAATTGCGCACTAAACATAATTCTCTGGTAGGAGTAGCAGTACTATAGTAACATGTGAAAGATCTGGCACGTGAAGCGCTTTTAAATTTACTTGCTACGTAGGTAAGCCTTAGCTTGGTGAGCAGGAGCTGTGAGATCTTGCAGATTCCAAGGAGGACTGGACAGTTACCAATTTTGTGTTCAGTAGATAAACAGCTACTTGACTTTTTAAACTTCCTAGAATTTGGAAAATTAAAAATCAAGTTCATATGTCATTGAAGGAACTGTATTTTATCTTCTCTAATTTCTTGTAACGAGAATGTTTTTCCATTTGGCTTAAAAGTAAGGAAGCGATGTTTGTTTGGTTATGAGTCACTTCTGATATTTCTCCAGCTAGATTGTGTAGATAAGCTGCAGAGAGATTTAATGTACAAATTGCCTTCAGAGACACGCGTGTCCACTGGAATCCACTTAGGGAACATTGAGGGGTTTGGGATGTGATGCCACATAGCACCACTTAACTTTGACATTGATAATCATACAGTGATTTTTATTAAATCTTATCAATATAAGTAGTAACTGTCTTCATCCCTCACTTCCTGTAGATATCTGTCAGCAAGATCACTTGGAGGGGATAGAAATAAGTTGTTAATTCCCAGAATATAGCTACAAGCAATGACTTTAGCAGCGCTGGCAAGACTATCAATTTAAACACTAACAGTGATTCCTATGTATATATTTTTTAACCAGTCATACTGCATGGTGGTCATTTTAAATGGAGATCTGGCTGTCCTGCAGTAATTGCTCTAATCAAAATGTCAGGAGCAAGCCCCAAGGTGGCATCACAAACTGTTGTTAGGGAGATGTTGGGAGCGCCGGCGGTTGTGTCAGGACGGCTGCGCTCTCTCTTTCCATTGCAGTTCCCTGCATTTACCACCCAAAACCCCACGGTGTTTCCTTTTCTTCCTCTTTTTCCCATGACCACTTAACTAGACTTGGAGAGAAAAGTTAATGGGAATTGAAAAATCCCTTTCAGCCGTCCTGGCGTTATTGATGTTTGTATTGAAATCTTGGAGACCTTGTTTAACCTTTGATCGCCTTCTGTGCCTTCCCTAATGCGCCCATTAATGTTGTTCTTGGAACCATTCTGCATGCTGGGCTCTCCAGTTTTGTTTTAACTGATTGAGAGCAGTTTGCTATCAATCTCTAATTGGAGATTAGAGTCTCTAATTGGAGTCTGTAATTTATTTTTTTTTTTCCCCACTGATTTACTTGTTACTGTTAGGACAGTAACGAAGTTACAGTGATACAACTTCACCTTTTGCCTTCAAAAACTTCCCAAAGAGCAGGAGGACGGGGCTGTTGGGCTCTCGTCCAGCCTCGGGACTGGTTCCCGTGCCTGTCGGGCAACTCTTCAGCCTCGGGGTGATGAGGAAGAGCTGGGCGATGCTGCTGGGGGCAGTGGGGAAGCCCCAGCGAGGTGGGAATGTGCCTGTTCCTGGTGCCTCTCAGGATATCTGAGAAATCCCTCTGGAAGAGCTTCCCGAGAAACATTTTATTCTGGTGGTACATGAGGAGATAACCTTGGCGATTTGGCCAGAATATATTTTATTACTTCTTGTAATGGCTCAGGACTCATTGCAGAGGGTTTCTTACCTCTGCAGGGCTGTTCTGTGCAGGTGACCCCCTGCAGCTGAGGTGTTCCCACTAATTTCAGAGTAACCAATGTCTCTTGCAAATAAGCAAGGAAGAAACGTAGTAACTTCAAATTATTTTAAAGATAATTTTATTTTTATATAATATTTGTATTTATGACTTAAGGAGGGATAGTTTATCTTGCTGTGTCCTGTATTGCTGAGCACTTGGCCGTGCGTTGATGGCAACGCGGCGTGGGTCAGACACCCCCTGTGGAACCCGGGGGGCAGCTCGGGGTGCTCACGCCGGGCCATGGTACTGCTGGAAATCCAGCCCCAACGCAGCGCTCCCAAACCCTGCCCCAATCAACACTGCTTGTCTGTCACCAGAACACTAATACTCCATCAATCTTGATTCCTAACTGCAGGATAATAGAGTGGAGGATCTAGTATTGACTCTTTTTAATTCTGCTGGGAGCTTGCTGTGTGTGTCAGCAACAAGACAGTGTTCTTCAGATGGCTTTCACAGCACGTGGTAATGAGGAAAAGATTAATAATCATCAGATAACCCCCTATTAAAGCCGTAGTGAGAAGCATCAACTTCAGCTGGCCTCGGTACGAGAGCCTGCCCGATTTGATGCGGCTCGTAGCAAAATGGTTTATCTGACCAGAGTGGGTAATGCCCACAATTATCCAGTGGTGCTTCGTTAGAAGGAGGTGTCGCGGGGCTGCCTCTGAGCGGTGGCACTTGAGTGACACCCTGGACTAATCCTGGGTGGGCCCAGCATTGCCGGTGGCCGCAGGTGGCCCCACTGGGTCTGGTGCCGGTGCGGGGAGGCAGAGGGGAGGCGCTGAGCGCAGCCCGGCTGCCCCTGGGGGACACGACCAGCCCCGGTCTCTAAGTACAAACGTGCCCGTGTTGCTACGGCTGTTCTTGTGAGGCTCCTGTTCGGCCTTTGTTTAGACCTACTGGTAGAGAACTTGCAGCGTAAATGCTTTTGCACACACAAAGATGCGGTTTCCTCCCTGAAATTTAAGTATAATATAAACACATCTCTGCGAGGAGGCTCCGTGTGCCCTGGAAGGAATCCTTCCCCACCCAGAGCCTTCCGGGTGCTCTCCTTGCTGTGTGTGAGCAGCCCCTTCAGCCCCCGCCTCTGTCACCACTGGAGGTGCAAATACTGGATTCAGGAAATGGAATTGAAAGGAGAAAAAGACCAGATGGATTAGGAAAAGTTTCAGTAGTTTGGTTCCCAGGTCTGTCTGGGATACTCATTCCTGAATAGCAGATTTCCAGAGGAGAGGATGTTTGTTTTAAGGTTGTTTTGTTTTTTTTAAAGACTGAAGTACATTGCTCACACAGGATTCTTCATATTCTAGGTAGCCAAATGCCCCAAAATAATTAATTTCTTCCTTGTAGCAGTCTATTAAAAGTCGCAGAGAGCAAATGAACGGGTTGTTCTGAAAATTATTCTGAGGAAGGTTAAAATCAGACGTTATCAAAGACAGAAGAGCTGCTACTTTTTAAAGACATGATCACATTTATGAGAGTCTGTCACAGTCGTCTTCAAGCCAGTTGGTTTCTAAGGGATCGCCCAGCAGCCTGAGCATCCTTTTTCTTGGTTTCGGAAAACAGGTACTTTCTGTGTACCTGTAGAATTGCCTGTGAACACCCAGTGCCCACCTCCGAGGCGTTTTGGGCAGGAAGAATCGCAGCGATGGGGAAACGTAGGGACTTTGCTGGGCTCGGGGCTGCCCGGGGGGGTGCGGTGGGCACAGGGGGGTGCGGCGGGCAGGGGGAGCCAGGACGGGGCCTGGCTCTGCTGAGGACACAACGGGCTCTGCTGCGGCTTCACTGGGAGCGGGGCACTGAGCGGTACTGGGAGATCAGATCCTTTACATTTCTGAACTGGCTTCTGTTTTTTTCTCTCCAGATGGCAGCTCTTCAGAGCCCTTTCTATGGAGATAAAATGAACCTGTTTTCTCTCTGCCAAAAAATAGAGCAATGTGACTACCCACCTCTTCCAGCTGAACATTATTCTGAAAAGGTAAATTGGGAGTGTTTTGGGAGGGGGTGCTGTGGGGGGTGCCGTGAAGTTCCTCCCCCCACAGGGGAGAGGGAGCCCAGGAGAAGTGCCCCATGGACAAAGCAGAACAGGAGATGGCCAGAGGGTGTGAGTACCTGGCTGAGGGTACTGACTGAGGAAGCTCTCGTGATGTCTGAAAATGGCCAAGCTGAATTAAGACAGAAAAGAAGATTTCTTAATGTGGGGGAATATTTTGAAACTGAAAGTCTCTGACGCTGGCAAATCCCAAGGATGAACCATTTAATGCAATAAACATCTATCCAGCAGCTGCACGGGGGCTTTCCAAAGCCTGGATTTTGTGCAGATGGAGGTGGGGGATGGAGAGCAGTAGCTGAACCGGAGTATGTAAAAAAAATTCTCAGTGCATGCTTGCTCAGTGATGTTTCACTTCAGCTGCAGACGTGAGTGTTGGGTTTGTTCAGGGCCTTTTGAGCTTTTTTTTTTTAAATTATTTTTTTCCCTTACCTAGACAAACCAGCTGTTTTTCCTTCCCTCCTTATGCAGTTACAGTTGCCTTCTATTTGCCAGGAAATGGCTGATGTAATTTTAAATGTTCACCGTATCCTTTGGGGTTTTTCTCTTGTTCTCCCTCAGAGTTCTGAGGAGCAGGAGGCGGGATGCAGGGGAAGTACCATACGTGGCTGCAGCAGACGGTCTGGTCTCCACCCCGAGGGGGACCCTGAACCACACATTTTACATTCTACATAGTTCTTTTTACTTACCGAGTAACTCATGCAAAAGGTTATTTGAGAACTGTTCTGGAAAAGTGGATTTTTTCCAATTTTTTTTTTTTTTTCCCCGAGCCGCTGTAGCAGCGCATCCCAGCTCCGTGCATTCGCGTTTCCGTGCTGTTGTAGCATCTCAGGATATGCCTGCTGGCAGCGGGAATTAGTCTAAGTTGACAGATGTGTTTCCTGTCTTTACAATTACTGTCTGTTTGCTTCCCTCTGGCAGTGCTAAAGAGTGTGTGTAGTGTGGTGATACGGTCTGGGGTGAGAAGGATGGTTTAAAGCTCAAAGGCGCCAGGTCCCAGAGAAGGCGGCTCCAGATGGTGTTCATGCACCATTAACAGGACGCGTGACACAGCCCGGGCTGTGCCCTTGGCTGCAGCTCATCCCGTGGCATCGGCTGCTGCCACTGACTGACACCGCAAAGAGCTTCGGCTTTGTGAATATTAGAACACGAGTCCACCACAAACAATGTTTGGTTTAGTGTGTAGCTGTAAAGGTTGGGTTTTCAGGTGCTTTTGGAGTGGGTAGGCGAAGGGGAAGGTGTCCTGGTGTCCCCCGGCAGGATCGGCCACGGAGGCAGCTGCTGCAGCGGCGTCGCACCAGAAGGGATTTGTTCCTCCCGCGGCCGGTGGGGGCGGCTGTCTCCGGCTGGACAAACGCGTTTTTCTCATTTTTAGATTGAAAGGGCAGAGTCTCTACAGCCACTCTAACACCGACGCTGCCGCAGGGTAAAGCCTTTACGCCCCCAGGCCGAGGGCAGGGGTGAGGCCCGGGCGCTGCCACGCTGCCGGAGTCTTTGGTGATGCTCCGGAGCCATCGGCACGTCCTTCCTTCACCTCAGTAACCCAGTCTCGGAGCAAACATCGGGTGCAGGCTGAGTGCTGCCCCCAGGAATGATGTAGTTGCAGTGTTTTAGATGAACAAGGCAGAGTGTTTATTGAAGAATGGCTGCTTTAGTGGTGTTTCCCTTCAGTGATGTTCCTCTTCGTAGCTGTTTGTGGCCAACCAGTCCAAATCCTCCCGCGATGGACTGGTGTGCTGCTTGTAGCAGGAGGAGGAGCTGGGACTCCAGCCAGGATTAGTTTTCTATATTGGGAACAAATTTGCTGCTAATTGGAGAGGGTGGTTGGCGGCGCTCGTCAAGGCCTGGTCACCAGTTCCATGGAGATGGTGGGGAAAGGTCCTGGTCGTTCCCAGAGGGCAGGACTCCCCGGGCTGTGTTTGGGCGCTGTGTTTATGTGGGGGCACAGCTACTGGTTACACAAATTGTACTGGTGGCGCAGGTGCCGGTCGGAGCTTTAGAAGCATTTTCATTTGTTTGTGGGTGTTTCGTGGTGATTTTATCTGGTCAGGGCTCCATTCCCGCGTTGGGCCCTCGCTCCATCCCGAGCTGAAACCTCACCGGGTGCCCTCGGTAAAGCAGCTGCAGCCGTGTGCTCGATAGCTCTATGGTTATGCTTTTAATTACCATTAAAATAATTGGCACTGTGGCTACTGGGAGGATGTGAGAAGATCAGAGGCTCAAGGCTGTTTCTCCCGGTGCCTCGGGGGTACCAGCAGCTTTCAGTGTCTGTATAATTAAAAGCTACAATCTTTCATGTGCACAATAAAGAGGGTTGGGAGGTGGGGAGACTTCAGCCTTTCTGCATTTTATTTATTAAACATAATCAATGACCAGTCTCTCTTCTCCACAAAGGTTTTTAGGAAGCGGTGGTGTCTGACAGCCCTGCCCCAGTATCTTTACGATACACAAGTGCAGGTCTTTCTTACATTAAAAACCTTGAACTGGCTTCTAACCAGCCAGTGGCTGGTGTGGGGAGGGAGGTGCAGTTGTACAGGAGAGTAAACAGAGAGGTTTTAAACCCCTCCCTCTACTTGCCCCTTTCCTCGGAGTCCATTTTACTGGTAAATCCATCCCAGTCCATCCCAGTCCGTCAGCTCACTCAGATCGCTGTGGGGGGATCTCCTTTTTCCTTCCTTCATCTCCATCCTGCTCATGACCATGAGCTGCTGGTCGTCTGATGGTACTGCTCATCTGTGCTCTGGTTCTCTGAAGTGAATCAAAAATCCCCCAGGAAAAAAAGGATATATATTTTTTTTTTAAATTAAAAAAAAAAGCTTTGAAACTCCCGGAGCAGAGGTGGTGGCTGCATTCTCTGTCGAGAGCAGGGAGCCCTGAGGTCGGTTTGTGCTACCAGCGTGTTGTACGTGGCGATGTACAATCCACTGGGGGTTGGGGAAGATGATTTAAATCTCCAGTGCTGGAGTTTTGGTGGAAAAGGTTCTTCCTGGCCCTTTTGGAGGTGGGGGGCACACAGGCGGGCGGGAGGGAGGTGTGCCTTCAGTCTGCCAGGAACGTCTGCGTACGAGGGGTATGAGCTCCTGCCCGGGGCTCCAGAGGTGGGACAAACGTTCCCGTAGCCTTTCCCAGTAAAAACTCGGCGCTTTGGTTCACGTTTCGGTGCCTGTTTTCCTCTCTTTCAGCTGCGGGAGCTGGTCAGCATGTGCATATACCCCGACCCCGATCAAAGGCCCGACATCGGTTACGTGCACCAAATAGCCAAACAGATGCATGTCTGGACCTCCAGCACATGAGCGGCCGCGGAGCCGGCACAGCCCAGTCTTACTTGAACCTGATTTCTCAGCTGAAACCGCCTGGTGCCCAGTCTCACCAGGGAGAGGGTTGAGCACTCAATGGATGCTCCATTATTTCTGCAGGTTATTTGACAAGGACTCTTACAAGGTGGTCGTGCTTTAACGTGAGGATTCTGTGAGGTATTTGCAAGTGATTTTTTTTTTTTTTTTTTTTTTGTAAGGCCAATAACATGTTACAGATGTAGATCATTTAAGGGTCTTTTCTTAAAACTGTCGTGTGTAATCTAGGCTAGATGATAGCAGCAGGGGGGGCGGAGCGTTTGACACACCCCTTCTATCTTAACTGTAATGTGAAATATTGAAATAATTCCTTCAGTGAAATCACTTTATACTAATGTAAGAATTACAGTAGATTTTGTGTAATTTGTATAACTGCTACTTTGCCTCTTCTGCAAATGGTTAATAGCAAATTCAGTTTTTACTTCGTATATTTTAAAGCAGCCATTTATGTGTTTTTATTAATTCCCTCCTCTTCAGCCTTAGGAACGGGGAAGGGGTGGGGGGGTGCGGGGTGGGAAACACATTTCTTTCAAGATTTCATTCTTTATTTTTTTTTAATTGAAAATTTAGATTGAGTATTTTGCTGATGCATTTCTCTGTTAACTTGGCTACGGCCAGTGAGCTGAGGTGAGCGTGTACCTGGGGAAAACCCCCCCCAAACCAAGCCCTGCTTCTGCAAATCATTTCTCTTTAAGTGTATTTTTCCATTTGGCAGGAGTCTTTTTAGCCGACAGGGTCTTGTTACAGACCGGTGTTTGTCGAAGCCAACGAGAGGTTGGTGAAGATGCTCTTACACGTTCAGTGGTACATCAGGTACTACAGGTAACACTCCAGCAAAGCAGTGTTTTAAAACACTTTGAAAATTTTTTTAAAAGAAGTAAAATGCTTTGTCTATCTTGTTCTACATGAGGATCAGCCCCGTCTGTCGAACTGTGAAAGCTCATTTACAGAATGTGAATTTTTATAAAATCTCAGCCTGATCTGAAGGAGTCATCGTCTTTAACTGCATGAAAATTTTCAACCACCTAAATTCATTCATTGAATCAATGATTTGTTTCTTTACTGGCGATGGAAAATCTTCACTGCTTTAGGAACAAACGTGGATTCACGTTCAAGTGTTTCCATTTCTGGGGCTGGGGGCTCGGCCCAAAATGTAGATTTGTGTGTGACAGTTCAAATGCAGCCTGTGCCTGGGTTTTTTGTTTTGTTTTGTTTTTTTTCTTAAGAACTTACAATCCTTAATTTTTTGGAAATAAGATTAGGGTTAGAGGGTTACATACATATATATGCTTTTAGTGGAATTTTTTTTTTTTTTAACCTAATTTGCTCTACTTAAAGGAAAACTGCAGTGCCTTCTTCAACGACTTCCTGTCAAACTTCAAAATATTTATATAGTTTAGCAAAGAAAAGCTATTAATTGCTGTGACTGATGTTGGTACCATTAACGCAAGGTGCCATTTCACTGAGTTTTCTCCCCAGAAGGTTGAGCTGCTGCTCTCGGGATTGGGGGAAATTCCAGTCACCACGAGAATGTCGCGGAGGCACCAAACTGCTTCCCTGCTCCCACGTGAACACGTTTAATTTATACCCAGCTCCTTCAGCGATCACTGGGTGCAAGACCAAGGACTGTCACCTTCTCACTGCAGCTTTCCTTTAAGCCGTGGTGGCAGCTACACGTCGGGGGGGACGACAGGTTGTGCTGCGCCTCCCGCTGTGACACGGAACAGGAGCTCCGGCTTCCAGGGAGGCTCAGCCCAACCTCGGGTGTCTCGAGACGTCTGGTCACTTTCTTGCTACATAAAATTTATTAGTGCTTATGAGTAAATGTATTTCAAAAAGGTAATTTTTTTGCAATTGTGCATTTTTAGATAAATAAAAAAATGATTTACAAAATAAACACCTTTGTTTAAAAAAAGAAAAGCCAGTATAAAGGAAAAAGTTAAAAAAAAAAAAAGAAACCACTGAAAACAGGCCTAAAACTTGTGTGAAACGGTTCCTTACAGCTGTCAGAAAATGGGCTGAACAGACGTGAGCTGCATCAGTTCTGCCCCTGGAAAACTATGCCCGAGTGTCTTTACCCTCCACCTCGGGGCAGCTCCACAGCTGGTTTTGTGGGCGTTTGCTGCAGATGCCAGGGCTGGGGCCTGGTGCCATTAATTGGCCTCTTGCAGGCGAGTGGAGGTGATGTCTCACACCTCACCTTTTGACTCAATGAGAAAATAATTCTGCAGGTGGAGTCCCACCTGGCTTTCCTTGGGGTTTTTGGTGTGGTTTTGCCGTTGTTGTTGTTTACTACTGATTATGTGGTTTGAAACAGTGTGAAATCAGTGTATCTCAAATAGTGCAAGCTGAGGATTTTAGGACAAAAAAGGGTTCAAGTGGAAGCTTGTAGAAAAAGTCAAGCAAGTAATGGCACTTTGAATTCTGCTGCCTGCGGTGATGTAATTAAAAATGGAAATGAGTGTATCAGTGGTGGGAGGGTGGATCTACTCCCCAGCCTGTCTCTAGCTACAAAAACCAGGGCAGAAAACTCTTCCCTGTCACGGTAGCAGTATTATTTCCCTGCGATAATGTCCACAGGAGTCTGCTGCAGGTCCCAGTCAGCAGTTTGGAACCACCCCTGCTCACTGTCTGGTAGGTTTCCATAAAGAAAAGAACATCATGTTAAATTAAAACCTGTCCCGTGGGGCTTACACAGGACAGTTTTCCCCTCATGGTTTTGTTTGAGAGTGAGGTAACAACCTGCCTGTTGTAGGTGGTGTCTGTGCCCTGGGAGTTCCTTCCTGTGGGGGGTAAAGAGCCCCCAACACCAAAGGGGGAAGATGCCAGGTGCTGTTCTACACGAGCCTCAGGTTTTCAACAGTGCGAGAAAGAAAAGGAGCAGCAGAAACCAGCACCACGTAAAACCAGTTAAGAGAATGGTCAGAACCCTCTTTATTCTGGATCGGCCGTGTGTTTCTCTCGACGCTGGAGGCTCCTGAACAAACCAGAGCCAGCTCCAGCACCACAGAAGGGCTGCCGTCGGGTTCAGGACGTGTCCATGGTTTGTACGGTTTCATCCACCACCTCGATATCCAGCAGAGCTACATGCTCTGTGAGAACAGCCGTAGTTCCTTTTTCGCACTTGTATCTCCCAAACCTGTTGAAGAAAGAGGTGACCGTTACTCTGGAAAGCAGCACTGCGTGGGAAAGCTCTCCTTGAAAATGTCAGAATGAACTAGATTTCTCTGGAAGTTTCCAAAACTAAGTTTCTAAAAGGCTAAAGTAAAGGCACTGTGCTAACTGCAGACTCTGAACTGATGGTGATAACTGATACAGCTTCACATCAACTATAATTTTTAGGAAACACACCATCTTTAAAAAGAATAAATTACCACGTAACTGCAAGGCCACCTTAGAGCAATGAATGGGATCTCATTAGAGCACTGGACATTCTTGCTGTGTGCCCTCACTCCCACAACAAGCAGTTTATTTATTTTTTGCAACTCTAGAATAATTTTACCAGTGTATTAGCTTTGGGTTTCTGTGCTAAAATTAGCTAACATTTAACACGCAGCCTGCCTGTAACGAAGCCACACTTCTGAAATCTTAACTGGGTCTGACCAAAGGCATTGTCACCCTTTTCTCCCATTTACACAGCAGAATCCAAAATCTCACTTAAAGTGAGTAAGAACAGCTCTCCTCCAGCCCTAGAGGTGTCTGCGCAGGGTGAGGGTGGTGCTTATGGAGCTGCACAGTGAGAAACCCAAAAGCCCTTTAACTGGAGCAGGACAATTCTTTGTGGCTTTGGCCATAGCGTCTGCCTGAGAAAGAAGGAAACAAGCAATTTCTTTAAGCTCTACTATTTTGGCAGCGGATGGAGAAGTTGTACAACTTGTTACACGTAACACAAAAGTACATATTGTGAAATCCTTGAGCTGCCCTGGGCTGTAATTTCCCAGATTAGGCAACGTACTTCACTGAGCAACATACCTGAGCGTGCAGATTTTCCAGCTCCTCTAACACAGATTTTGCTCACTTGAGATTTCATCCCCTCTGTGTCCTGACCAGTGTCAGTGTGAGGAGACCACACAACACATACTTAAATGTAACCCTGTTCCCAAAGAGTTCCACCCTTGAATTATGGTAGAAAATTTCAGAATTACAAGTGACAGAATGACATCCCCTCTGTGAAGGGTTTAGTGTCAGCCCCTGTGCAACCCTCCCAGGTGCTTTATGGAAATGAACTCAGAGCAGTAAAACGGGGGGGGGGGAGGGGGGGGCTGCACTGGAATCTGCCTGTCCAGGGTGCTCTCCCAAAGGAGGGAGCTAGAGGGAAAAACCATCCCATAAGTTTCTACATCATCTTGGAAGTGGTAGAGAGGACCTTGATTAGGAAAGCACAAATGCTTACAAGCATTTTTTAGTTTGTTTATACAGGAAATGGGACTCAAGTTTAGTCCCACTAAAAAAAAAATAACGGAATACAGTAGTATTCTGTAAACTGTCCTTTTACCACAGTACAGTGTATTTCTGGAAAATTTTGAGGGAACTGTAGTGGTCAAGTCAATGTCTGTGTTGTCTTACAGGCCTTGCACAGGGCATGTTTCCTGGCCCCTGGCTAGAAAGGGCCTCCAGAAATAGGATAAAACACACCCTCGTAGTCGGGGGCTGGAGCTGTGGCGTTTTTCTCTGGGGTCTGTCCTGCAGCGAGGCCGCACTCAGCGGCTCATGAGGGGCCGTGCTGCCCCATACGGCCTTTCAAATCCCTGCGCTGAGACGGGGCAGCACCGCAGGGAGGGCAGGGACACCATGAGTGTTTCTGACCCCACAAAGATTCAGCCAGGACACGGCTGTGCTGCTGCCTGACGGCAAAGGAAACCCCAGCCTCTGCTCAGTCACAAACACAAAACTTTGTAACTTCCTCAAACTGCCTGAAATTCAGGAACAGTCTCCTGGCCTGGAAAAGCAGTGGTAGGCAAGAAAGTAATTTGTTTCCATCACACATCTGTAGGTGCCTCTGGCAACCTCTGTTCAACTGCAGGTACAGTCACTGATTTTGTTTTCTTGTTTAGCTGAAATTCAATACACAGATCTAGACATTACTCTGACAAAAGTTAGCATTGCAGAGAACAGGAATTGCTGGAAGAGCACGAATAGTGCACAGCCTCAGGAATACTCACCTCTCCCCCTTTCTGTTGGCCACATCGTATGGACGGATGAAATCCAGCTTGTTCTTGCTGATGACACAGATATCGATGTTGCTGCCGGAGCCCAGGTCATTGTATATGCCGGCTGCGATGGCGTCTCTCACAAGCTGCTTGGCTTCCTCTTCCTGGAAAAGTTAAAAAAGCTGTCACTGCGCATTGTTGGCATTTCACATAAATGTTTGTCCATGTGAGAGTGGAAGCTGTGAGCTCTCGGAACAATAAATGAGATCCCAGTGCCTCTGTAATCACCACAGAGCATTAACGAGAGTCGGCTCAACAGCGGGACCAGGGGCAGGGACAGCCTTTTGTCCTGGGCACGAGCCACCCCCCCTCAGGACAGATCAGACTCAGTGATGACATTCAGAGAAATTATTAAGATTTCTCTCTTAATGAATGGAGAAAACAAATTTTACAGTTTTTATCTTCCAGGCTTTTGTGCATGTGTGCATTACACGGTCCCTGCGGTGCCCTCTGTGTACCCATTGCATACAAATGAGAGAGTCACACCAGTTCAGTGACACGACTTCCCTGGGCAGGGACTATTTAATCAGCCTCTGTAGGACCAAAATGATTTCTATAATTTTGTAACAGAGCTGGGTTTGCAAAATTATTCGGCTCATTGTAACAGCAACTGTCTCGCAAAGCAGCCTCGCTCTGTGCTGAAGGGGAGCGGGCTACAGCTCTAACTCCAGTCCTGAACACAAGTGCAGAATATTGACAGAAACCTGCTGAAAGCACTGCTCAAACAAGGTACCTCTGTCAGACTACTGCCATTTGGAATTAAGTTCTTACCATTTAAATGAAAAAATGGAAAATTCGCTACAGTTTCTTTTCTGCTGTACACTGCAGAAATTCCATCGGTAGCTAAAGTAAAATATATATTTAATATAGTTCATTTACTGTATTTATATATTTCAAAAACTTGTATATTTCTAAATTACTTGGGACAACTAACGGAATCATCTTTGCAGCAAAACTAGAACAGGAAGTAAAAGGTTGCTGGTTTTATGGCTTCTGAAACCATGCATTCTCCTGCAAAAGCTCCAGTGTTTGCTTTCGTACAGGTTCTGTAGAGCTACTTTCTGTTAAAAGGGCCCATACGGAGCTGCTGCTGCAACGGGCTCGTGGCCTGGAACTGAGAATTCTCCTGGTTAGAAGCTGCCTGAAACCACAGCTCAAAGACAAATAGCATGCAGATGAGTCTTTCACAAGGAAACATTTCAAATTCATCAAACTCTCCATTAAAACACCACAACGGATCTAATCATCTTCACTCCCCCAACAAAAGCCGTGGATGGTGCTGATGTGGAGGCGTCAGAAGTCAAGTTTTGGAGCCCCGATAACCTCCTCCCCGGTACAGGCGGTTCGAGCTGCGCTGGCTCCCTCTACAGACCCCAGGGAGGCTCGGCTTTATTTCCAGGGCAGCTTCTGGAGAACCCCATCAGACCCGGTGCTATTAGAAACCATCCGCCCCGGCCAGGACAGCCCTGGCTCTGTGCTGTCACTGAAGATGCTGAGCACGAGGAACTGTGGCAACAGAGCCTTTCTTGCCACGTGGCAATAAGGACGCCAAGAGCCCCAGCAGCTCCCAGAAGGTCTGACTGGGAGCAGCTGCACAAGCCCCAGTGTCCAAGTGCCCCTGAAGAGGAGCCCAAAATTAGCTCAGCTACAACCCCGTCTGCTCCCGGCGCATTCTCCGCATTCTGCCGTGGCCTCCAGAAAAGAACTCGTTAATAACAGTATTCCTGCTCTAACAGCTTCATTAAGGTATTCACCAGGAGGGGGGCACTTTTTTCAGTAAACTATACTAATTTAGGCAATTTCTATTTCACTGCCAATTTTATTAGCATTACTCTTTTTTAAAAGGAAACAAAACTCAAAACATTGAATGACACTGTCCAAGGTGAGTGGAACAAAACAGCCACCGTTCCTTCAGCGTGTTCAGCACAAACCCCAATGAGCAAGAATTTCCTCAGTCAACTGATAGAAACCAACATGCACTGATTTGTTGCACACCAAGAGTATTTTAGCACTATAGCACATACTAAAAGACAAAAGTATGTGTAGATACGTTTTAAAAATTAAATAGTAGTAACACCAGAGTAACTCCAAGCTATTATGTGAGCTGTTAGTATAAGAAAAACACCACAGCTTCGAAAAACTAAAGGAAATCGCTGGGGCTTTGTTCCCCTCCCCCTTTTAATTTAGTATTTTTTAGACAACAATGTAAAGCTTGCAGAGTCATGTTACATCTTTAATCGAAAGTTTTTTCACTTTTTAATGAGTATTCTATTGACCTACTGGTATCAAAATAGTTCTAAAAATATCCAGTGGAGCTCAGCTGTAACTGCACCAAGACACCCACAGCACTGAGGAAGTCTAAAGCTGGGCTCATTCCTCTGGTACAGTGCAGCCTGGTTCATGAACCTGGAATA
>JAOXNO010000008.1:4817076-4838375 GCA_028565335.1 Limnodromus scolopaceus
TTCAGCACAAACCCCAATGAGCAAGAATTTCCTCAGTCAACTGATAGAAACCAACATGCACTGATTTGTTGCACACCGAGAGTATTTTAGCACTATAGCACATACTAAAAGACAAAAGTGCACCCACAGCACTGAGGAAGTCTAAAGCTGGGCTCATTCCTCTGGTACAGTGCAGCCTGGTTCATGAACCTGGAATAATTTTAATTTTAAAAAACCCTGCTTCAAGTGCTGTGTTTATTGCTCCTCCCCTTTTCATCATTTAGAAAGACAACCAGAATAGCCGCAAGAAGAAACCCCACACCACTCCTTGTCAGACCCTGCACACCGAGTTGTAGCAAGTGCTGCTATTTTACACCCAGAAATAGGGGGTTGGCAGGGAAAGTGCTGACACAGTTTTAAGTACAGGGGCACAAATGAGTCACTGTAATAATTAATCTTAAAAAACCCTAAAAGTTCAGAGTATATAAGAGGTGCACTTCCTACTTTATGGTTGCAAAGACCAAGCTAACTGGGAATATCATCCTCTGGGGTCCACGCTGCTCCTTAAATGAGATTAGGGCCGGGGTGATGTAGTGTAACGCGGGGCGCGGTGACAGGCAGCGCTTTATGGCACTATCTGTCTGTCTCCATCACCGCGGCACACAATGTGTCCCACGACTCCAATGTGCAACTCCATTTACCGCTACATGACAAATGGGCAGCACTTGTAAAAGGCGCAAAGAGGTCCAGCTCAGCCGTGTAATGGTCACCACAGCTGTACCGCCGTGCGGGAGGGGGGGGAACAGACCCCCAAGTTCATTAAAGTGACCAGTAATGGATCTTTCAAAATGTGTCTTAGGAATAGTACAGTAAAGGCTAAAATAAATAACTCAGCATGGAAGGCTAATCTGAAACGGTGTTTGATAAATTATTTATAACACAGACAATTGTCTGCATTTAATATTGGTGCTACTGGTAGCATCTTTAAAAGATGATTTATGTGCTGTAATGCCATTAAGCTTTATATGGGCCCACTGTTAGCTATAAAGTCTGCTGAGATTTAGAGAATGAGTTTTAAACTGTCACTGCAACATCAGAGTAGATAGAGCCTGTATTAAATCTTTACTTTAAACCTGTTATCTGGAGAGTTGCATTTTGTAGACCCTCAAGAACTGATAGATTACCTCTCCGCAGCCGCCTCGGCGCCAGTCCCAAACAGCACCAATGAGGAACTTTTACACATCACTCTTGTATATGACTTGAATCAAGTTTCTCTTCTCACTTAAGCAATTTCCAGATTTCAAATGCTACTGAAGGAAAAAAGAAGAGAGACTTCCCTACAGAAGATGTGGATGTTTCTCCATCATATTAATACTACCTTTACTAATAGCTTTTAAACGAGTTTATCATTATGCCTCCAGCAGTAAAGGCAGCAGCTGGAATGGCTTTGCAAATATTATTTCCTCAACATTTTGTAACTTCACAAGGAAGTTAAACAGGAGATGCCTTTTCCAGATTTAAAAACTATAGAAAGAATTTACTTTTTAAAAATTTCTTACCGAAGTGAAATGAATCCCTTTGCAGGTCAGCAGTGTGCTGCCAGAGCTGGGACACGCAGTGCAGCACCCAACAGTACGTATCAGAAAGAATTTGAGGTGCACAATGAATGCTAGTAGAGAAGGAATATGATGATAACAATTCTTGTAACTATAAAAAAAAAAAATCAAATACTTATCACACCTGCCTTTTACAGCAGAATGAAATTTCTTCAAATCAAAAAATGTAAGAGTCTATCCTACTTCAAGCCAGAATCCACAAGGCTCACATGGGAAGAGAAGGGGAGGGGAAAAAAAATAAATCAGAAGCTTCAGGAAGGACGATGATAAAAAAATAAATCTAAATAAATCTATAAAGGAGTGATGGGAATCTGGAGCTTGGAAAGTGATACCTCTTGAAGGACAGAAGCACAATTAGACTTTGGAAGAGTAATCAGCAGACTCCAGCACGCGAGAGGAGGACTCAGTCTGCTGTTGGGAGAAGCTGTGGTGGAGATCAATATGTAACTGGAAGCAAGGCTGGAATCTGCTGGCTACATCCAAAGGGAGAAAAAAACTGAGAAGTACTTTGTGTTTTTCTTGTAAGGGGAGGTTGAAAGACTCGATTAGTGAGAATTAATTTGGTTTGGCCACCTTCTGAAGCTGCAAAGGGGCTGGCACATGGAAATTAAACCACTCAGGTTTAACCAAAAAAAGCATGCATTTCGAGTAGTACCTCAGAAGCAGATGAATGACACACACCTTGCCTCATAATCACTTTTTTTAAATAGACCTACACTACAATCAAAATAGTTTGTTTTTCTTTCATCTTTGATCAGGTGAATGAAATTTAAAAGGAGTCAAGTCTTTCTAGCTCTCCCCCTCACCCTTCTTCCTCCACCATCTTTTGTTTGGGCTGTAAAAAGTCACAGTGGAAGTTAGAGGCAGAATGCTGAGATTTAACAGCCCAAACAATGCAAACCAGCCCATTAAAATAGATACATGTGATAAATATGTACGATCAGGATTCCAAATCACATACAACAGGATTAAACTGACATGTCAAATGCCCACAGCACAAAAATATTTACAAGATAGAAGTTGCAAGTAGAAAGAATTAAAGCACTGATCACACCAAAGGTTATGAGAAAAAAACCCCAAATCTGTAAGATGAGCAGCGTCTGGGAGACAGGGAGCAGTGAAACACAGAGACGGGTCCTGGGAACAACCACCCATTTGTGTGTAAGGAAGAATGGGCACAACTTACCAGAATATTTTCAGCATGTGATAGAAAAATGAAGATATCTAAAGGTATCTAGGACTAAACCTGTGTCCTGTCTGGCTGTAGGGACAGCATCGCCTCCGTTCTGCTGAACTTCAACCATACCCTATTTTGGAACCATGTATGCTCTAGAGAAAAAAACTAAAATCTAGAGGAAAATATGTCTTCAAATGTTACATGCAAGTTTATTTAGTTTTACTGAACATCTGTAAAAGACTAAGATAAACAGAAATGTAGTAGTTTCTAAAGTAAAAGCAAGGGGGGAAAAGTGAAATAACAACTCTATTACTTTGTGTGTTAAACACCTAAGTTATTTTAAATCAAGGTAACATGTATCGTGTTATTTTCCAGTTCAGTTTCCACAGCCACCTTTAACAAGAAACTAAAATGCTCCAAGTTCTGAAACATTACTTTCATTCACTTGCAGGAAGGCGAGTGAGTGACTCAATATTTGCACAACAAACAGCGTCAAGGACTCAAAGACTATTAAATATGATCAGAATTTTCTCTCCAGAATACATCCTGTCCAAACACTGTGAAACATGACTTCTGTTTGGAATGGTAACTTGAAATACGTTGGTCTAAATTCTAACTTTCCTGCAAGAGCAGTTTCCGTTGGGCACGTTCCCGTTGTCCTCGTGCCCCTGCTCCCTTCCTCACCCGCCACCTTCTCACCCCCCCGGGCGTAGAGCCGGGCTCTGCCGCCACCACCACCCGTACAGGGCAGGGAAAGAGAAACCCCAACTTCCTTAAATCCCTGGATTATGAACACATTGGGGTTAATGTGCTGCTGACTTTATACAAAAAAAAGAAAAAAAACCACAGAAAACCAGGTTTTGTTAGGGAGTAGCAATCTTCAGCACAAATATGGCAGGACAGGAAATTACGCAAAATGAAGTGAGAGCAGAGCACTGACCTGGCAGGTCTTGTTAAAACTCAGCAATTCGAGTTTTTACACAAACATACCCACATTCGTTCATTAATAGATCATAGAAGCATAGATCAGGTAGTTCTTTACTGCATTCAATGTCAGTTTTGTTGTGAATAAACGTTAGTAAATGTTTATTTTTCTAACTGTTTTCTACTAAGAACTTTCCAAATAAAATGCACCTTAGTCCCTAATTATTATTCTCAGTGATTACAGTTTTTTCCTATTGGGCTGGTCGATGCCTGCAAGCCCAGACTCATCCCCACCTCCCCCTCTCTGATATTGTACACCACACAAGTATAATAAACCATGTTAATATTTCATACCAGTGTGAAATATGCTGGAGTATCAATTCAACATCTGCTGTCTTTAGGGTACTGGCGTCCCGCAGAGACACTTTCAATTTGTAATTGAGTTCTATACTGAATTAATCAGCAGTTTATCTTTTTTAGTAAAATAACGTCTTCCCCACTAACCTGGATTTACATTAACAATTTATGCCAAATTACCTGCCAAGGCAAGAAACTTATATGATCCGGAACTACTATTCAATAACATTAGTTCCTATATGTCATTCCTTACCTGAGGATTAGTACAATACATATTTCCAATGGTACAGAATTAAATTACAAGCTCCTCTCACAACTATGGTATTTCTTTTAACACTACTCCCATACTCTGAACTAGGAATGAATATGAAAATTAATTTAATCCATCTATTATTATATCTGGGTGAAGTTCACATTTTATTAGGGAACTGATTCTCAAAATAAAAAGAACTTGGTCAACAGTAGCAGAGCTGTAAATCCTGCCCGGCTGCATGTTCTACCGACAGCGCGATATCCTGGATTCTCTTAGAGCTGCATCGCCGAACAGTAACAACTGACCCAGCAAGTACCCGCATATGGAAACCACGCAAAAGATGACAATTAAAGTTGCTGTATATTATTACTGTATATCAAAAAATTAATACCCAGCACTAACACATCTGGCTTCATATAAAGCAAATCCCTGTTCATATGTTATTTTACCTCTGAAAAAGGGATGGGAGGCAACAACGGTCAACGTTTTATTTGGAAAAAGAAGTCCTGGAGCCTCTGGTAATTTTTCCTTCCTAATACACCAAAAGGCTCCATAACACTTATTGGCTGGGAGGGAGCCCACCCGCTCCTTCCATTCCCTGCTCCGGCAGGAATCGCCCTCTGCCTCCACAGCCCTTGGGGCTTTGGGCCATGTGAAATATTTCCCAGTGTGTTTTGCCTGTGTTCTGCAGTTACGGGAGATATACAAACCGAAACAATTTAAACTGCAACACCTGCTCCTGAGAAATGCATCAAAAATAATGACCTGTCCTACATCTACCCTGTGCAGGGAAATGATCTCTTAACACGGAGCCCTGCTTCCGACCAACTCGTCTACATTATTACGTACAAAGTTTAAATGTTACTTTCATAAAGGTGAAGAAATCGTTGCTCTTTGTCATGCAGCAAGGCCCAATTTAAATGAAAGTAAAATTTATTTCCCTCAATACAGTCCATAAACAGAAAACTAGAAGAAGGTGCTACTGGGTGTCGCGGGCAACTCAGACTGATATTGTTGGCGGTTTCCCACCTGATCTCTGCACAGAAATTGGGCTTTGATATATTCAGAGAGCACTCCTCAAAACATGTCTCAGGTAGTCCTAGCCCTTCCAGAGCACATCTACCCAGCACATTTTAAATCAGCCTCATATTTCCTGTTTAACGCTAGTTCCGCAAAGGAAATCAATCCAAGGCACAATTCTGTGAGAGATGAGAACAGTGCTCCCTGTCCAACGTGTCAAGCAGAAACCAGGTTGCCATCGAATAATTTTAATCTCATCTAAAAATAAGAAACAGCATGATAAGCCTTTATTTTCTGGATGACTGTCTGCGCTAAAACCCTGATATCTACCCATGGAAATTCACATCTCTGAAGGAGACAACAATACAGGTCTGTAAGGAAAGCAGGAAATCTGTATCGCCATGAGCTCTGTCAGAAAAGGCAGTGAAGATATGCCACCGTCTCAGTTATTGTCACTGGGTAATGAAATAAACAGATACGCAGAGCACCAAGTACTTATTTTTGTTCATGGAGTCAGGTTCTCCCCCCCCCCCAATTTACTTAATCTCCGTGTTTGACACCAATGGGGGTTCAAGTACCTCGGGCGGGCTCTCCAGCCTAACTCCCATAGTCCGGCCTGATCTCCATTGTCTGCTGCCCGCGCGCCGCCGCCAAACCTCCCAGCAAGTGGTCACCTTCCCACGGCGTCATTAACGCTGCCGGTGTCAGCTGGTGGGATCAGCCGCAGCCTCCCGCACCTGAGCCCCGCGGCGGGGACACGGGCATTTTGATCACCATCACTAATGAATACAGAATTCATATGCAGCTTGTCATCGCTCTTGAGCCTCGAATCACACAGATGCAGGCTAAATAAGACTGATGAGACAACTATTGTTGAAGATTAGAGAGTTTTGACAGTTGCTGAAAATAGCGTGGTATTATTATCAGTAGTTAATAAACAAAAATAATACCACCATATTGAGGGACAGTAGGAAATACGAGCACAGGAACATTTGAGTGATCCGTATCTCAGCTGTTCAAGAATGGAAGAAAGTGACATGTTTTTGTAATATTTTTCTACTATGTCTGATGCATTCTTTAGTGATAGAAGAGTTACACACTGAAAATTGCATTTAGACCACTTTGACACAGCGCAGACTGTCCCTGCACACCCAGCACCTGGAGGAAACCATTCTTTGTGCCTCGGCTTCTTCGCTCTGGGGATACGGGGCTGCTCAAAAATCAGCGGCAAAGCCAGAAACAGAACTGGGGACCAGAAGAGCCTGAGTCTACACATTTTGCTACTTTCAGTCCTCTGCTTTCCTATGATTTCTTCGTGAACACATCTACTCTGGCAGATGGAACTATTCACTGGAGAAGGTACCCCCAACTCCTCCCATCCGCCTGGCATTCCTCCTTTTGCAGAGAATTACCCTCCTCTGCCCAGAAGATCGCTCCCCTTTGTCAAAACCAAACAAGTTGGCAAAAGTGATCACTGCAGAACGATGACAAAAGCAAACCTGGCCATCAGCAAAGGAGGGCAAGTCTCTGGCAGGAGCCAGATGCAGTTTCTGGATGGCACAGTGGCTGCAGAGGGTCGGTGCCTGCACTCCCGAGTCAGAACAGCCCCCCCTCTGTTTTTAATCTGCTCCTACCCCTCCAGTCTTTCTGTTTTCGTTCAGTACCACTTGATTTCCTACCACACTTTAAAAAATGGTAGAATAAGTGACTGTAACTATAATCTCACATTTTTGGGGTGATCTATTTTAGCAATAATTATTAAATATCTGCCAGACTACCTCCTTCCATTTTTTCCACCTATTCTGTGCCCCTGAACTCATTACACAAAGATTTACTTCCCTTTCCCTGCAATAGTTCTGCTTTCTGTTACTTCTACCGCTTCTCTTTCTTCTGGATCCTCTTATTATTAAACCCGGCTGTTTTGATGAAATACAGAAAAGATATGAAGTTACAAGCAGCCCATTCCCTTGCTTAAACACAAAGCTCTTATCAGACGGCTACAACATAGCCCTCACTGTACATCAAGTAATTCTTCTGCAGACAAAAAGCTTCTGCTTTTCAAACAACAGAAGTCAAATAGCAGAATAAAATATATAATATCCCCCTAATCGCCCTAGGAATTCAAACAACGCAGTAGAGATATACCCAGAATTTAATACTGTAGACGCTTTTTTCCCCAGATCACGATGGTTTCCATACCCACTGACTCAGTATTTCTTTACTATTGTTTAACACCAGAAGGCATGAATGCATTTGCAAAATCCCACTGTAAGGTTTTAAAACCATGTGGCTACTCGATTGAAACTCTATTGGAAGAAAAATTGGCTGCAATGGAAGATCTAAGCTCAAAGCACTCTATTAGATGTGCTGTTCTTCCACTTATGTTTTTTAAAGTAGATCTATAGCTGCCCACATGACAGATTAATATTGTTCCAGAGTAGTTAGGTGCTTGGCATTACATTTTTGAAGCATCTACAGGCCTTCAGGGCTGAAAGTGTTCACATCTTCAGCAATCTATAATGGTTCCTCTAGAGGCCAGCACTTGCTTCATAATGAAACATGCCTCCATAAATCAGGCTGCAGAAGTGGCACTTGTGTACGTCACCATCTATCTGCGCAGTTTCTCTGAAGGATGTTGGGTAAAGATCATCTCCCGGCACTGCAACCAGGGAAAGGACCATCACAGCTGGCATTGATAAAGCATGTGCTACTTAAATCTGAAGACACACTAAGTCTATGGAAAAAAACACATCCTGCTGGTGTTAGCACGCCTCAGGCAGTGGGAGAATCTTCAGCAACTCATCTTCAAAAGGCAGAGAGCCAGGGCTCTAGAAACCTGCAAAAATTGGCTAAGCCTGCAGTCTTCTTTTTTTATTTTTTTTTTAAGTTGAGCATCTTCAAAGTCTACGATTCTAACTGTAGGGCACAGCAGCTGCCACTGCAGATTTGATCCTCTCAGCTTTTGGCAGCTCTCAACTTGAAATTCTAGCAAAAGAATTTTTCAAGTTGCTATTATTGCCTGTCATGGATTTATAAATATTGTGCACTATCTGCTGTGGCATGGCTCTCCTGGGACACCAGTGCATGCCAAAAGCATAACAGAATGAAAAACAGTTCCTATTCTTCAAATAAATGCTAATTTTTTTAACTGTGCTCACACGATGCGTTTGGTGATCAGCTTCAATAGTACAGAATATATATCAGAGGCAAAAAAGCTGATTGTCTTTTCCAGTAGTATTCAGCTGCTACTTTCATTAAGCTTGTTTAATTACATTCCAGATGCTAATTTGCAAGTCGATACCAGAGGGTGCAGGACAGTTTGCCTTTGAATCATTTTTCTGTGATGTGATGGTCTTGAAGCACACCACTACCCTCCAGTAGCCCTAGCAAGATATTCTGACAATTAGTGCAAAAGAAAGCAGTATTGATCCTGACAGAAAAATATTAATCCCCTACCCATTTTATTAAATTAATCTCTGGGAATTTCAAGTTTATCATCATTGCCATTTCATAGCAAATTCTACGTAAAATATACATAGTGCACTTCAGATGTAATTTAAATTATATTTCTAGTGAAATTAAAACATTATTTTGTTACTTTACTGGGGAAAAACACCCCGCATCTGACTCAAAAGGCAAATACCTTAAGCTGCCAGCCACAACAGGATGTGAAGACATGTTTAAGAGTACAGTCGAGCTTTGTCACCTAAAACTTTGCTGGTTTAGTGAATACGGTTACTAAATTGTGATTAGGTAACAGAGTATCTAGTACAACCAAAGGAAGGTTAAGGTGCATGCAGGTCTCAAGGATCTAAATATATATTTCAACAAATTGGTAGGCTGCATTTTTACACGCTTGTTATAACAGTGAATATCTGCTGCCATTTATGGTTGTGTATGAAGACAATTTAATTAGGATGACCTTTCTAAATAGGAGAAGTTGGAGATTTACCAATTTCTGGTGCCTTTTTTGGTTGCTCTTACACAAAGAACGACTTAAAATACAAGCTTGAAAACTAGCTGAGAATAAGATGAAATTTTTAGTTTCACAGCACAGCGCTCTGACATTTGTATCTTCGAGAGCGGACTATTACGCTGTAGCTGTTGATTCCAGGGATTTGCAGTCCATGTTTTCAGCACGAATTGCACACGTGCCAAGTGCACGGTCACGCAAGAGACTGGAGAGAGAGACTGCCATTCTTACAGCAGCAGGAGGGGAGAAGAAGAACCTCTATCTCATGGTTCTTTCTCCCAGTCATCTAGATCAACGCTGCTTGCAGAAGAAACTTGAGTGCCCATTAAAAATATTCCAGTATTTCTGGTGGCATTTATAAAATACCTAGAGGCCAGAAGTCCAGCGTCTTCAGGCATTGCACAAAACGTTGCAGCAACGCAGGAATCCTACTTTTACTGCATTTGCATCATTTTGCACTGCTACAACTACTTCATATGTACTGACAGAAAAGGAGCCAGTTCCAGGAATAACTGAAAGCCTCTCTATTACTAACTCTTAAGCAGTTTAACTACTGGAAAAATTCTCAAAACCAGTTGTTCGGGTTTTTTTAGATCAACTGGTATTGCACATCACATTTCTTCATGAGACGTAACAGGGTATGACACATCACTTTAAAATTTAAATTTAATTAACAGGTTTGAGAGAGGAACTCAGTGGACTTATGGAATCATCACCTGAAAATATACCACAGTCACGCCAACATTTGAAGGGGAGGAAATGACCCACAGCAGCTGCACTATAAAGATAAGGAACATCTGAACATCTTTTCTGAAGTAAATCAATTTTATCCTTTTCTATGTTATCCACTGATAGTAAATAGCTGCAAGATTTGTTGTATCTGCATTTTAGTCTGCAATGATTGCAATGTTAGTGTTACAAGTCAGTTTTAATGGGTTCCATTTTCAATTTTGTGTCCAATACTCAGGTTTTTCTTTACTGTGAAATTATTAATCAATTGGAACGAGAAGAAGCATCCACAGGAAGTCTGAAGAGATTAATGTGGTTTAAAAGAGGGCTTGACATTACCGAGGCATTTTACAAAATCTGGTCACAGAAAGCCTTTTAATTGTTTTGGGTTTGTTTTCATCAATAGTCTTGTCTGCAGATAACTGGGTTTTTCATTGTTCAGTTTAGCAGGCACTGAACACGGTGTAACTAAGGGCAAGGAAATACTACGGCTAATACAAAAATAGTGTACTGCACACAGTCATTAAAAATAACTGAATAACTTATGCTGATCTTAATCATGACACTTCAGCTTTTAGCTCTTCTGAATGATTCTCTATAATAAACAACCAGTTTCCAATTTTTATCAAGATCACCAACAAAACACAACCCACAACCTTGTAAGTCTTCTGATAATCAGCTTTTAAGTAGATATTAAAAATAAAAGCACAGTTACTAGTTCTGACCCTGCCCAATCAACCACAAATCTAACTGGTTTCATACACTACTTGAACATTTTTTTGTTGCTTTTACAATTGAGCGTTCTCTTTTCAAGGTTGAGAGAAGGACCAACTGAGGGAAAACCAGCAACAGTGACTGGGGAATTTACCAGTCCTTGTGTAAAGTCAACTATAATCAGTAAGTTCTACGTTTTTAAAGCTTTCACCTACATTCAAATCACACAAGTTTTCCATATATAAACTCGCAAGAAACTATATCTCTTTAATTTTATTTTATCCATCAACTTCTACAGCTTTGCAGTAAGCTGACATTAGTACATTTTAAGTGCAGGGAAACTAGAGAAGACAACTTTTTTAAAGCTTCAAACCTCTGAAATTCTTACAGTCATGAGAATTATTGAGGGAAGAAACACTGAGCTTTAAAAAAAAAAAATAAAACAAAAATCTTACCTCCATGTCCTGTTTGTATTTATCTTCGAATATTGCCATAGCTGCTAATGATCCAGAACCTACAGTAACAAAATTAGGACACTTATTTAGCCAAGTCTACCTTAGCTTATTCTACACTCTGGAGCGTCCACCCTCTTTAAGTCCAGCACCTAATTTAATCCTAAATTTACAGCTAGTGTACGCAGACTTGTCACAGACTCGGTTCTGACTGCCTTTTTCTTACTATTTTGAACACCAAGATGCGAAAATGAGGTTAGAAAAATAGAGTTAACTGGATGCCACAGTTTGTAATTCCTACCCCTGAATTCCTCCTGTCCCACTTTGTGCCTGGGCACATTAGAGGGTAATGTCACTTCATGCCGAGACACCCGGAATGACTAGATTGCTTTAATGAGCTGCCCTGGCACAGTCACCTTTACGCACGGGGATGGGTGAACCAGCAATGGGAACAGGGTAACCGGCTGCTGCCATTGGGGTATCTCCCACATCTACTTTAAGACAGTTTATTATGCATTTACTTTGTACCATTATTTTCACATTGAACAGTAACAGCTGAATAGACAAAATGACAGATAAGAAAACATGAGTTTAACGTTACTTCTCCTAACAGATGCAGTGCGAGTGTAGTGATGGAACAGAAGCTGTCTCTACCCAAAGCGCTGTAACCGCAGGTGTTATAAATGTGCTTTCCGTAAATTAATACAAAAAGCAGTATGATACTATTTAAAACTGTAAACTTGCTTTGTTCAGAAAGAGTGAATCTTCAGGAAGATGCCTGTCTGTGGCCCTAATCATATTTCAGAGCGTGCTACTTTTGGGGAGTGAATAAAGTTACCTGCAATTTTTTACTCCAATTAGAAGATTTTTTGGCATTTATTACTTTTTAACTTGTTTTGCATACTGCTATCTGTTTAGCTGGGTCACAGAGAAAGCCATATTTTCTATTTAAAATGATTTGTGTATATCGCTTGACCACCTCAATGGTTTAGTGAAAGAAAAAGGCAGCGATTAAACAGTTTCAAATGAGGTGTCCTGCTGATTTTATCAAGTCTGCTGAATGTATAATGAAAAAAGAGAAGCTGACAGTGACATTGTTGAGAAAATACAGACTACCTTATCTGAACCATTTAAGGAGGTCCAATTATAGATCAAATTTAAAGGGTAGAAACAGCAGATTTACAGACACAAATCAATGAACATGGTAATCCCAATGAATATGACAGATATTCCTGTTAGAGAATATTGCTATGGTTGAGGATCATTACCTTTACAGTACCAAATACATCACATCTAAAAGCAGTAGGACACTCTAAGTGTGTACTTGTATTACAGGCAATGACTATTCATTTACACCTTGGAGCAATACAGGACTCCATTTTTTAAATGCTGAAACTGGGAATAAAAAAGATTTTTAAGCAACTAATAGCAGAAATGAACCGCTGATATCACAGAAGAAATCACAAATAAAAGGAATTTTACTGATCCTTCGAACAAGGTCAAAATAAGGTGTGTTCCAAAACAAATACAGGACTTGAACCATAAAATAATTCGTCTTGTGGAATGACATAGGAACATTTCTAATGAGAGGGGAAAAAAAATAAATACGAGATATGTCTCAAACGAAGACCACGTTCTTACTACACTCAAATAAAGGCCTACCGTAAGCAGAACAGGAAGCCTCAAAACTAGAAAACAATCCTAACCTTGGATAAGGGTTCTTTGAAAAGAATTAGAGTATAAAGACTAAAAAATGTGCAAGAATGAAAGTACGCAAGGCAATATCTGACAAATTACTGCATTAAAGCTACTAGCTAATAAACAGTAGTCTTAATTTCTTAAAGCCTCTACTGACAAATGAAAGTTATCAATGACACAAATACTGCAACAAGCTCATACACGGCTTAGACTGGATTCATTCCTCCAGCTCCTTCCTAAAGAAGCTCCCAAGAGAAGCTACGGGCAAGAACTCAGCAGACTTAGAAAGAAGAAAAAGGAAAAAGGGAGGGAACCTTACATTACATGAAATCCTTTATGCATAAAGAATTGTACTGTATCTCGCTATATTACCAAGGTGCAAAAAAATGTGAAATTTAGTATCAACTTCAAATAAATAAATGCAGACAGTCCTATGTTTTCAGAGAGTTGTTGTAGGTTTAAATAAATTAAGATATACATGTCAACATTTACATCTAAAAACCACAATCCCAAGGAGGTTCTAACAGAACAGGAAGTAAAGCTGAAAAAGCTTAATAAACTTTTTTTTCTCTACTGCTTATAAATCCTAAAGGTAAGTTTTATAAGCCTAGCATTCTCTGAAAGAACAGATTCTTGAACCTTAAATAGCACAATGAAAATTCTTTACTCTTAATAGCACCAGATGTAAACACTGTGTTTTTAGAAACATAAATAGATGTATATTTCTGAGTTCATGCATCAAAACAAATCATCTGCTGTTTGACAACAGCAATATGAACTATTCTGAAATAAACTAATGATGTACATACACTCACCTGTAGCACACTGACTAAGAAAACCCACCAATCCCCTGTTGGCACCGCTGGGGGACTGACAGCCGCCACTTGGCCATGCAGAAATGCAGAAAACCAGGAGCGGGCAGTTGCTCCTGAGCCCAGTTGGGAACTTCACGACCCAGCTACACCCGCTTCCTTCTACTTGTCAAATTCCACAGGGAATCCACAAACCCCACAGTGTTCCAAGCAGTTCAACTGAGTTGTGAAAGAGATGCATTGTAACAGGGAAGCTGGCAATAAAGCCTGGGAACTTAAGTAAACACTGGAAGTATAGTTTTCTTATTGCAGTACCTATAAAAGCGCAGGAAACTTAAGATATTAAGGGTCTACGGAGAACTTGTTTGTGTGGGGGGAAACAGCTGTTCTCTTGTCCCTGCATTCAGTGCCCACCAATAATTCATTTTTAACAAGCACGCTTTGCCTTTATGTAGAAACAAACCTAACAATTCCCAAACATAATGTCTGGAGAAAGGTAAAATCCAAAACATTGCAAAACACCATCCGTTAATTAGGGATAGATGTTCCCACCTCATACACACAATAACTGATTTAAGTCACTAGCAGCTAGGATTCAACATTGCTAAGATGCAGCAGTTCAACCTCTAATCTATTAAAACATTAGGAAAGCTGTGATTATTAAGATGTGTCATTAACTAGTGTCTTTCACTGAGCTCAGATTCAAAGTCACACCAAATGAGATACTTACCTCAGATAACTTTTGTTTGAAAACTTAACAACACACAACCAATGCAGAAATAGGAAATTTTCTTTGTTAGATTTTTGGTTTTATATGTTGGAAATTCACAACTGTTCTGCTTGTGGGTAATGAAAACAAAGTATAACTGGTAAAGTCATCATGTAGTTGTATTCTGTAACATTCAGAAAAAAACCTTTTCAGCTAGATTTTTAAAAACCACTAACTTCTGTGAACGGTTACACTTCAACAACCTTGGGAACAATCATCATCGAGGAAAAAAAATGCCGTATCAAATCCAAAGGATTTATTTTGCATACATTTTCAGTAAGCTATGCTTTAGAAACAAATATCCAGGAAGTATTAACCTCACATCTAAATATATAAAAATATTGATTGCCAAATAATTATAAAGAACTACAGAAACTGAGATGCAAACCTGTATTTTGAGGCAAATGCTTTTCAGTCTGATAATTAGCATGAACCAAGGAAGTTATGGGACCACAAGAAATATTTTTTTTTTCCGTCTTCTTTAAGAAACATTGGTCATTTCATAAGTTTGCACAACTAAGTTATTCAAAAATTTTCTGAACTCAACTGTAATAAACTCACTTTAAAAATCCCATTTAGTCTTCACTTGAGCAATTGTACCACTTCAGTATTGATTTAAAGAGGAAGATAATTATCAATACACAGCAAAAAATCCAGCCGACACCATGTTTTGCAACTGTGGTAGCTTTTCTAAAACAGATAAACTGGATCTTTTTTGCAGAACATTCACTGAGGACAACTTCTTATTGCTAAGCACAGTCTATTTTCATCACCCAAGGACCTGTTTGCTACCTCCGCCTGCCACGGGAGAGGATGCACAGAACCTTGAGAGAGCAACATTTAGCACTTGCCCATCCATCAGTGTCGGGGCTCCCTGACAGGGCCGTTATTCACACGCTCTCATTGTTATGCAGTTTGCTGTTCACTCTAGGTAAGAATTCGGAGATCTCCGCAGCCCCATCGATTGGGATCATTTTTCAGCCGGGTTGCTGGCGGAGGGGCTGCGCCTCGGCAGTGGTACTGCTGGCTCTGCAGGACGGCGCTGCCAGTGCACGAAGAGCTGATTTATGAATATGAAGCAACACCGGTACCAGGGGACTCGCCTCAGCCACCGGGGACTACTGGAACACACTTACTGCTTCTGAAAGCTGAACTACAGGCTTCAAGTGCTTTAATTTTATGCATGCATTTCATTATAAGTCTTGGCCAGAAGCTTTCCTAGACAAGCCAAGCAATCAGACAATCTTGCATCGTTTGCTGAAATCCAATTTTGTCCTTTGTCAGCATAAACAGTTTAATTTGATGTTTTCACTCCTGAGTAAGCACTGAGGATCTTTCAAATCTCCCTTACAAGGGAGGATACCACTCTGTCCATCCACAAACACACTCCAGCTAAACGAAAAACACACTCCAGCACATTAAAGCAAACAGAACCCCAGCACCTCAACTACCTTTCCTATTTAATACTGAATTTCCATAAATTAACTGGCCAAAAATATATACCCTGATTTAATGAACTGCCTTTAGAACACATGGGAAAAAAAAACAACCAAACAAAGCCAAACAACAAAAACCAAACAATATTTCAGTCTAAACAAGATCAAAGTAAAATTCCAACTACTATCTCCGAATTGACCTTTGATTCCTTTTCTGCTGTCTTAGTTCTAGCTTTCATTTGTATGCATAAGCAAATCTTCTTACTAAAATACATCCTAGTCACTGGAGGAAGTATGTGGAGTGGAGTGGACCAGGTGTAGAAAAGTAAAGGACACCGATGCTGAGAAGGGCTTTGTCTGATGGCACAGACATGTCACATGTCATCACCAGCCCCAGGCCTGGTAGAGCCCACAGCAAATCCAAGTTTAAACTACAATGAACTTAATGCATTGATATTCTACTTCCTACTTGTTCCAACTTACTCTGCTACTGTGTCATTTTCATGGAGGGAAAGGGGAGTGGCCAGGATTTTCAGAAATGACACATTTTAAAGCTTTTAAAACACAAGCAGGAAAGTAACCCTGTACGTAAGGGAAACTGTGACTTTACTCAGGCATGTTAGCATGGAGTCAGAGTTCTACAGTTAACTACAACATTGGGTATAAGGCAATTATAAGAATCAGACATTTACTTTATCAAAGGCTAAACAATGACATCACATGACTGTTACATGGATTTTACTTGCCCAGTAAGTAATTTGCCAGTTCCTGAGGCAATGGCACCATCTATTGGTCCAATACCACCTCTGCAAGTTAATTGCCTTAGAGTTAACCAGACCATTCCAGTATAACTGCTGCAGTTTCAGTAGTGCAAAAATCCAGAAGTAAAAGAAAAACCTTTAACATTTCCAAGAATATACTAAGTAGGTGTTTTATCTAGAGGTGCTAACCATGCACAGAAACAGATTAACTAAAATTAAAGTTATATTTTCCCCATCACAGTCAGCATAAAAGCTGCACCAGATATAGGCTGAATCTGATTTACTAATCTGACACATTTCATTTTCAGATCAATTTTCTTTCCCAATATATTTATTTGGACTCTACATTACACTCCCATAGCTCTACCAAAACCAAGCTTTCATTTAAAATCATCCAAGTCCTCAAAATGAAACACAAGCCTGAAATGATACAGTGTCTTCTTGAGCAATCAGAGAGCAAAAATATTTGCAACCCTGGTTATGTCTGGAATTTTACTTTCTCCAGATACACGATAATCTCAGTAGGGCATTAACCTTAAAAGCCACAAGCCACAGATGAAACTGTGCCAAGATTATTAGCAGCTCACAAGGCACTAGTTTAATCTCTTACCGTTTTTTACCCTTTACTCCGAGATTACTGGCTATAGATCACACAAAAATTCAGAACTAATCAAACAAGCTCTAGATTACTACTGAGAAGAGTAGTTTTGCAAAAGACTGGACAAGTTCTGTAATATTTCAAGATGTGTGTGCCCCTTCAACAATGTATGTGTTATTTCCCTTCTCAAAAAAAAAACTAAGAGGATGATGGTTATCACTAAGGCTCTCCTGCAAGTCACAAAGCTTATTACTTCAGGATTCTAACAATGAGGACTCTCCAAGAATCCCTCAATAATTAAGAAACAGAACAAGATCTCTAAAGAAACAATTTTAGTGAGAGGATGTGGACAAATAATAGTTAGAATACATAGGAGAAATGATGTGTTAAATTCACAAATCAAGATTAGAGATGAATGAAGATTTTGTATTCTGTAACAGTGTCTTCCTGAGTATAATCATAAGAGCCCATAAGAGGCCTCTAATTGGGTTGTTTGGTAAGATCACAGGTAAACGGGTTTATGCTCAAGAGCCATTTCACAACTTGAAACTACTGCTCCCACAAAGCAGCACTGAGGAGTTCAAAAGTTTCTCTCCTGTAGGTATTCTTCATCTCCTTTTGTAGAACCAGGAAGTAATGGAGCAGTGTTCTTGCTTTTTAAAGAGACCCTCCAGAAGCTGCCTATGATTTGCATTCTGCTACCACAAAATACTTATTTCCACATTATCCCATATTCTTTATAGTTGAAAAAAACCAAAAAACAGCAAATAAGAGTATGCTTACCAAGATCGCATTTTATAATATATCCTGAACAATGCTTTTGTAAAATCTGTGGTTTCAGCTATCAATATTACCACATTAATTTGAAACTGAACGAGACGTACACAGAACTGCATGCACATACAGCCCAAATTACTGCTATTACAAAACAGAACAGGGCACCTGCCTTACAAATACGGGTACAACTTTATCTTTGAAGTCTGAGATCCGTACAGATCCCAGCAAACAATGGAATTTAAGTACTAACACTTTAAATAATAATTTGAAACATTTACCCTTTTCACCAGTTTGTTCCAATACTGAGGGAGTGTCACTCGTGTCACTTACCCATGGTAACGTAGGGCAGTTTGTCAGTCGATCCATGGGGATAAATGCAGTAAAGGTGAGGGCCTGTGACATCCACTCCCCCCAAAACCAGAGCAGCACCAATGTAGCCTTGATACCTAGGAGCAAGGGTTATACCTGAATCTGACAGTCCACAACAAAGCTGTGGCTCTTAACACAATGAGACATTTCTGAATTTGTACATGTTTACACCAGATACATCTCTGTAATAGGAAGACTAATCTTACTATCTGTGAGTAACAGCTTAAATCAAGAAATTTACTAAAATACCATATATTTCAGTGTCAAGCAGAACAAAAAAGCACTGCACAAGCAAGTGGGCTGGATGATACAGTTGCACTAACCGTTCTACATTAACAGCTGTGGGCTTCAAATGGTTAAACGTTTTATTCTTTTGAAAATAAAACGTATTTTGAGGTAGTGATTCTATTACAAGCTTGCACATTACAAGATTATTACTGGTCCAGCCATCTCACCACAGAGATACACAACAGTTTTCATGTGTGCGATCAACAGTTTATTAAACTATTGTCCTATTTTTGCCACATAAACACTGGCAACACGGTACAACTACAGTATCGATTCTGTAAAACCCCCTAGACCTCTTTTGTCTTCCATCTCAACTCAAAAGCCTATGAAGCAAAGAGCAATTATTAAATCTCTCCTTAAGCCTTGTTATGAAGGTTAAGCAGGCTGTGGAACGACAACCTACCACAGGAGCTTGAGACTTCTCTGCGGGTTTTAACAGCATTGTTAATAAATAAGAAACCCGTTCAGTTACCTGAAAAGCATTTGCTTTAGCATTCGATTAGCTGTGACGACTCTTGGAAGTCGCCCAGTAGACAGTGAATGGAGTTCCAAATTAGAAGAAATCAGCTGAGTTGTCATTTCAGTATCTGCAGCTGTTCCTGCACCACAACAACTGAAAAATATTACAAGCAAATTAGGAAAAAGTGGGGAAAACAGGGAAGAGGCATAACTCTCTGCTTTATCCAACAAGCAGAAATTTTCTCATTGTAAAAGTGCAGAACTCAGGTTCTCATACAGTCAATGTTTTCAGATACCCAAAATCCTCAAGCCTTGCTCATAAATTATCATTTTAAAGTACACCTTAATATTTGCTGTTAGTAAATGACACGGCTAAAAACCCCAATACTATAACCAATAGCATCACACCACAAACATTTAAAATACTTACTAGATATTAGGAGAAATGAAGTGTATTTTTGAACAGTTTTTGTCAGCAACAACCATTCCCTCAGTTGCTCTCGTATCTGCTCCGAGGACTACGCCATCCTACAGAAAGACAGAGTTATTCCCAGAGCCTCGATGTCCAAAGGGGCCCTTCTTAGCACGAACGGCGACACCGGCAGCACGGCCCGGGTCAGCTCGGGAAGGGGGCCCGCAGGAGCCCGGCTCCGCACAGGCCGGGGCCGCCGTGACTCAGCACCACGGAACCCCCACCACGACGGGCGCTGGGCCGCCGCTTCCCGAGGAGGCGCCCGCAGGGCCGAGCAGCCTTTCCCAGCCCCCACTGAGGGGCGAGGGGCGGCCGTGGCCCGGGCCTGCCCGGCGGCGAAAGGGCGGCCCGCTCGGCCCGGCCCAGCCTCCCGCCCACCACCCAGCACCGGGGGGACACGCCCGGCGCCCTCCTCACCTTGTAGACGACGCCGGCGATAGTAGTGCCGGTCTTGCGGGGGGCGGGCAGCCGCTGGCCCTTCTGGACGAGCTCAGCCTCCAGGAGGGAGTTCCTGCAACACAGGGTGAGAAGTGAGCCCAGGCGAGGGCTGCCCCCCAGGGGCCAGGATTTTCCCCCGGCCAGGGCCTCCGCCGCCTACTGCCGCCCGGGCCCAGCCCCGGCGTCCCGCCCACGCCTCACCGAGCACAGTTGTCGAAGCTGAAGCCGCCACTCGGCGCCTGCAGCACAGAGACCGCCGCCATCTTACCGCTCCGGCAGGGACGGGCGACGCCTGACAAGTGCTTCCGGGTCGCCCGCGCCGGCGCGCGCCCCGGGGCGGGGCCTGTGCCGGGCCCGCCTCCGCCTGCCCGCGGGCCCTGAAATGGCGGCGACCGCGAGCTCAGGGCAACGCCGGGGGAGGGCAGGAGGGCTCTGGGATTACCGGTCCAGGGGTGCTGGGGGTTCGGATATCCTAGCGGAAGATGTGCCTGGCTTCGGTTCTGCCCCGGGTTGTGTCCGCATCAGCCCTTCGTGCCTGGGGCCTGTTGGCGGGTGGTCACGGGCAGCTTTGGACAAAATCCCCTGGTTTCTAGGGGCAGGGTCTGTCAGATGCGGGGGACAGCAGGCACCGTGTGCGGGGCGCGGCGGTCACTGGGGTGTGGGACACACGGAGTTCAGCACAGAAACTACGGCCGTTGGCACATTCACCACAGGAGGGAGGGGAAAGGGGGTCGGTCCCGGTGTGGGGACAGAGGTGGCGGAGCCCCGGGCAGGCAGTGCTGCCCAAGGGAGCGGGGCCTACACAGACAGACCTCCCTTTGCGTGTTATTTATACCAGGCAGTTGGTGCGTGTCTGTCCTGTAGCACTGGAAGAGCCATCTTACCCTGTTCCACCTTCTGAGCATCCCACTGCGGGGTGGGCTCCAGGGATCGCAGGTCAAGAAGGTGCCATTAGTCCCTGGGGACGGGACTGGCCAGAGCAGGGAAGGATGGGAACGGCCGAGGCGCTTGTCCAGACTCCAACTGTGCTTTCGTCTATAAACTGGGGCTGTCTTGTTCTTCCTGCCTTTGCCTTTGCTTTACTGTACTTAAAATGGTACTAATGCTGCTTTTACTGCGCTGCAGGGCTTCTCTAATGGGTTTTGTGAAAAGCTTTGAGGCTTTCAAAGAAAATGAAAGGACAGGTGAAGCACAAAAAGGGGGGGGGGGGGGGGGATACCAAAATTTT
>JAOXNO010000008.1:4838515-4849129 GCA_028565335.1 Limnodromus scolopaceus
CCCCCCCCCCCCCCCCCCCCCCCCCCCCCCCCCCCCCCCCCCCCCCCCCCCCCCCCCCCCCCCCCCCCCCCCCAGTCCAAACTTTTCTGTTTAGATCTTACAAAGACCTTTGCATGAGAAAATGCAAACCTGCAATTAATTGCTCTGCTGTTAATGCAATGGTTATATGGTGAAACAAAAAAGATTAATGCCCCTTTTCAAAATTTTCAAGGAAGTCTTGCTGTAAGTCAAGGAGGTCAGTAAAATTAATTTAGTATTTTCTGGGTAAACTACATCTGACCTCTGTTTTAACTTTTCCTCCAGCTTACTGACCCATTAAATGAAACGGCCTAATATTTCTGTAGAGAAAAGAACTTGTGGCAAATTCTCAAGAAAGGAGGCATTTTAAAGCAATGCAGATGTGTAATTAGGTTTTTCCAAAGTCTATCACATACTTAATCTGCTTTTTAGATGTATAAACACCTGAAACGAAAAATCTTGTTGATTTAAAAAAAAAATAAAATTGTTACTTGTTCCAAATATCGAATGCTAATTACAAGGCCCTCTCTCTTCAAGAGCAACACGAGAACGTAAGTAGTGCTTTGGCTTCTTGCCTAAAGGAAACTTTCTCCAAGGGTTTTACCGAGTACAAGTGTCTTCCTCCCGGAGGCCGCTCGTGCTTGCCCTCGCCATGGCCACGTTGCCGAGAGAAGCCAGCATTTCCCTCCGGGTGCAGGCTCCCTCTGAACAGTACCCAATTAGCAGATGGCCGACAAATGAAACCAGGGTCCCGTGTGTCCGCACCGAATCTACATGTCTGTGGTGTCCCTCCCAATTAGTTAGAAACGCGCATTCTCCACCGCGGTGCTGCTTGGAGATGAAAGTGTGCAAACAGAAATGGGGTGGGTGGCCAAAGCTATTGTGCAACGTCTGCTTTTCCCTCCAATGCTCAAAAATGCTTGCCAATGGGAGGGAACAAAAACAGCCCCAGGGAAGGAAACCAAACCCAAAACCCAGCCTCTTTCTTGACTGTGCCAGTCTTGCAGCAAAACCCACCAGCAGCGGGTTCAGGCAGAGGAGCAAAGGTGACTGGTTTCCTCAGTGCCCTTTGGTTTCTGTTAGCCACCAGGAAGCCTCGTTGCTCTGTCCCAGGCTGGGGGCTCCTGGGGATATGTTACTGGGCTGGTGGAGCTCCAGAGATCATGTCTTTGGCACAGGACAATGTCCTGTGTGCAAATTCATCGCGGCTGTGTCCTGTAGGGCCCAGATGAACCTTGGCTGCCTGGCTTGAGCTGGAGCATGATGTTCTGAGAGCGTTGGTTCCAACACGCCACAAAAGACCATCTTTAAGATGAGCACACAGAGAACCTGCACTCTGTGCTCTCTTCTGCCCCTTCTTTCAACCCCTGAGTAACTAAAATCCCATTTTTCTTGTACACCAGTTAGGCTGGGAAGCTGACTAGGAAAAAGAGTATCCTGCTGCCAGATGCTTTGCTTTTTTTTTTTCCCTTCATTCTAACACAGTTGTTTTTCTCTTCACTTGATAAAGTTAAAATAAACAGTCTCTGGGGTGAATTACCGGTGTCAAAATTGGATTGGCATACAAACTGTAGAGCAGTTGGTGGTTGGGAGTCTGGGGAAAAAGGAACAGCAGGTTTTAGCTGGAGGGGACAACAGCTTTATTTCCCTCTTGGTCCGTGACAACTAAGCAGATGTCCTACAATTATTGTTTTACCTTCTAGTAATATAGTGTCTTTTCCTATCCTCCCAGGTACGCGGCTGGCCCTTTTGCAGATGTGCAGGTACATCTCTGCCTTAGTTCAAAGCCACCTTAGTGCACCTCTAGCTCCATCTATTGCTGGGTAATGGCTGGCTGAGATTCGCACAAATGCTTGATTCTCCCTCTCAGCTTCATAGGCTACTTATTTCCAGTCCCATTTCTGTAGATATAACTGATGGTCTTAAGAATAAGATGTTTTCTGAACATCTTACATGGCCTTTTCACACCTTTACGTCTGGGTGTATCCGCTGGATCCACATGACTTCTTCATGTTTTCTGCAGTCCTTCAGAGGAATCCTCCTCCTCAAGTGCGGGTGTTACCAGGAGCGCTGAGCCCTGATGCTGCCCTGCTCCTGTGAACAGAGGACAGGGGTGGTATCACAAGGCATAACCACCGTCATTGGGCACCCACTCTGCTAGGTTGGACAATACCTAACATGATGGTCCAGTTCTGAAGAGCTCGGTAAGTCTAAAAGTATTAGAGGAAAACAGAGTGGGGAAAAGAGTGTCAAGTTAAATGAATTTTTAAGATTCGGGGGCAATATATAAAGGAGTGCTTGTGTGTTCTCCTGGCAGACACGGTCTGTTCTGCAGTTTCTGTTTTGCATGAGGAATTTTATCTGCAGTGTCTGAAATAGCTTATTTGAGAGTCTGGGGGTACCTACTGCCAGGGCTCACCTTCGCCTCGTGTGATGAACGGTGCTGAAGCCTGAAGAATGCAAACTTTCCTCTCTTATTTTTTAAAGCAGTCCTGAAGTCTGTTTCTAGCCTTAGCAAAGCTGTAACCCAGGTTTGTCATCCTACAAGACATCTGACAGGGGAGTTAAATAGCACTCCAGGCACATTTTTTTAAACTTACTTGGGATACAAGGAATGTTAGTGTTTTTCTCAACAGGTGGGCATTCAGGCTGAAGCCTGGGTCTGTACAGTATGTGTGTACGTAAGGCATCAACTCCCAGGTATTTTCGTGTCTGCGTTCATACCCTGCCTGCTTTCCCAATTTTGTGTTCAGCACTTTCTTTGTGGGCGAGTGCCAAATGACATCTTAAATTCTTGGACCTTGTTTAAGGAGACATTGGGTAACTTGGAACATTTAACGAAATCATCTTCAGTACAATTTTACTCTACAAAGCTTGCACCTGCTCTTGCAGCATGAAAGACAAACGTGCTGATTCTTCAGGGTAACAAGTGTAAATCATCAGTCAATTTTTTGCTCTCTAGAATGAGGGAGTTGCAAAAAGTAAAGTCTTAGCAGATGAGGCGTTGGATCCTGTAGAGACAGGGCTGGGTTTATGCAGTGGGTTGGAGTGATGGACAGAGGGTTTCCGTTGTTACAGCACTCTCTGGTGGAGTAACGTGCCGCCTGGTTGGTGAAGGTTTCCAAAGGACAGCCGGACAGCCCCACGAGCAACAGCCTGCCCAACAGCCGCACACCCTGAGACAGTCTGAAGCCTGCAGCACTGTGGGATAAAGCCAGCAAGGATTCCAGTATAGCACTGGTAGGAGTGTGGTGCCCAGTAGCTTGTGGCTGTGGGACCGGTGCCTACAACCCTTCAAAATGAAAGGTGACAAATCACCCCGCGCACGTGTGTGTGAAATGACAGTCAATTAGAGAAACGTAAGAAATGCTTTCTCAAGGAGTAGCCACACGGGTATCTCTGCTGCCCCAAGCCCGGGGAACTGCATGGCCGATGGCCCTGTGCTCACCCTCTGCCTGCTGAGCTCCCAGGAGAACATACCGGGATCCTGCACCATCCAACCTCTGTGGGACTGGTTTTTGTAGTGGCCACAGGCAACACACATTGTCCAGAAGCTGAAAGCACACCTTGCAGCGGCACCTGAACCCTGGTCACGGCTGTGTCCTCTGCATGTTCCAACAAACAGAGCCGCCAGTTCCCAAACTAACCAGCAACTCGTGTAACGTCCCAAGGTGAACTTGTGTTAGGAGAGGAGCCAGGCAGAGAGATAATCACTGAACTGGAGAATAAATGCACCATGTGTCTCTCCTGTTCAAAACCACTCTAATTTCAAACATCTTGCCTCAACAACGATCTGTTAACACGCTGCAGGCCAAGAATCTGTCAGAAGAATTTAAATACAATTCTGACAAGATCAGAACTAGATAGACTAAAACTTTACCAACCTGTGGCTAAAAAAAAGCTAATGAGGGGGTGCTTGCCTGGGTCGGGACAGAAGGTGATCTCTCAGGGATCTTCTCTGTAGTGCAACTGTAGCTTCCACAAGCAGGATATATATTTGAGGTGTTTAAACTCATTACAGGAAATAGAGAGTTGGCCCGAGTCCAAGAGGGTGTCTTCATTACTTTGAAAACTGAAAGAAGAGGTTGAAGCCGGGAGCAGGCGTGTGTTGCAGTCAAGGGGATGATGCACTGAAATGTGAAGCAAGTTCACAAGAGTTTCTGAAAGAGCCATGTTCTGAATGGTGAAAAGGAGCTGGCAGAGGAGTAGACGTCAGAAATAGAGGGGGACAAATGAAGAACCCGTGGAGCCCTTTGCTTGCTTTCAGTTAAATGCTATAGGATGCCAGAAACTCGAGAAAGTCCAGTGCTGATCTTACGCTATTTTCTAGCGTTATGATGCTCAAATCATTATGCTACTGTCTATCACTTGTCAATACTGTTTAGGAGAAGTGCCTGAATTTCTGGTGTTCTGTTGACAATTGCAAAAGTCCTTCTGTTAGTAGCATTGGAATAAGTTTTCAGCTTTATTTAGGTTTGGCAGAACAAGCTGGCAAAACTACACAAGTTGGAAGAGGGAAGAGTTTCAGGTATGAAGAGGTCCCTGTGCTGCTGTCTGAGATGCTGCTGCGTGTCATTACGAGGGGTGTGAAGTGGGGAGTCTCCATCTGGACTGTGAATATGCCTTTGAGTTGACTGAACACGACTGCAGAGGTACAGCCGTTATTAAGACAGGTTAATCTTCCCAAAATAGGTGTTGGTAACCTGGTGTGCTCCTGTGCGTAGGCTCGCGTCTGCCAGCCCTGGTTGTTGGCTGCGTGTATTGATGTTGCACAGCGTGGGAGAGAGAAGAAATAAGGGGAAACCTCTTGCAGCTGCCTGTGCTGGTCTGACCAAAACACGGTTCCAACACTGCGGAGACAGCCAGGGCTCAGCCAGACACAGCGCGCTCCCTCCTCCTCAACATCTGCGCTCCTGTAAGTCGATGTGGAACTGCTTATGCCATTTTTTTGTAGACCCTCCCTTCTGTCTTGTGGCTGACGTGAATAAATCCCATGCAGAGTTGGTTTCTGCATTGCCAGGCTCCTGCAGCGAGAACGTGGGCCATCTGCTTAATGGTCTGCTGCGTTCCTGGTCGCCCAGTGCCGCAGCACAGGCTGGGGCTCTGCTGTTGTGCAACAGCCGCGTATGGAAAGCTTTACCCTTTAACGTGAAAAATGGGAGAGACAGATGCAATCTGGGTCTAATACTGCTCTTGTACGTAATCTTCCCATCTCTCAGGAGCTCTTTTGCTGCTGCTGCCTTTCCTCACTCCCTCTGAGCACCAGAGCCCCTCTTTTTACCTGATAAACCAGGCGCAGAGCCACTGTCCCCCAAAGCGAGCTCCCTGCCTCGGGGCTGTTACTCAGGATCTCCAGACGATATAAACCAGCTCTCCGTGATGTTTGTGAATCCGAGCATGTTGACTGGCCCCATTGCTTCACCACGCACCGCACAGGAATAACAGTTCGCGAACTTTTGGGTGTGATTACAGGTTAAAATAGATCCACAGTGGGCGTCTGGTTAAACCAGCAAAACCCCTTTATTAGAAACCTATGGAAAAAAGGATATCAGAGAGATTTAGTGTTTCAAAGAGGATCAGAACCAAAAACCCTGTCTTGCTGGTAGGAGGATGGGAGATTTAGGAGTAGTTAGTAGCTTGAGGAAAAAAAACAAACACACAACAATGCTGAATAATAAAGGCAGGTCCTATTTTTTCTATTAAAAGTTTCTAGGCTACACAGATTTGTTCTAAATGATGGCACTAAATAACCAGCCGTGCCCAAGCTCCCCTGAAAGGCTCTCTAATACCAGCAGCTGATGCCCTACTGCACAGGGACACAATTGGGTCTGTTCCTCCAGACAATACACCTGTCATTGGGAAACATAAAGCTGGCAATTAGCAGAGGAGGCTCTGTGTTGTGCTTTCATCCCAGACAAAAAGAAGGGCCTGGAAGAGAGAGATTAAGCCTGGCATGTCCGCAAGAGATTGTTGGAACAAACCTCACTGAGACTTTGGGGCGTTTAAGAAACAAAAACAACAAAATAAACCCCTGGTTAAATCTAACTCTACAAACAGGTCTAGAAAGCAAAATAGCACTGGAATAGGATCATTGGCCTTAGAAATGTAAGCCTGGGGTTGTGGAGGAAAGACTCTCCTCTCAGCTGAGATGTCCTGTAGCTTCAGTGGTGTATCATAGGAAATAAAGACAAGTGGGTTCTGCATCTCTTCACCAGGGCTGGGACTAAGCATCTGTGGAATAGATTTTTTACCCAACTAATGCAAACCTTAAGCCCTGGGCAATACTCCACACTTGCCACTCTGAGTGTTTAAAAGTCTCCCAAATTACTAACCCTACAAAGGCCCTGAATGCAATGCAGCAGCACCAGTACCTCAGCTGGTCCGTGTGACCAGTACTGGACTGGAGGGGAGGCAGCTGGCCCCTCAGCCCTTGTGGAGCCTGCTATTAGAATAAACCAATTTGGTCAGCAAATCTCCAGCTTTTTTCTGCTGGTGCAGGAGTTCTCCCAGATCGCAGTCATCAAGAAAGCCACAGAGGTTATTTAGGACAATCTTTTCCTTGCTATCAGGTGTACAACTCCTGATTGCCACATGCCACCAAGCAGTGTCTGCTGTGGGACTTCAGCGAAGGATCCCATGCTGTACTTTTGGGGGTGCCCAGAGCAGGGAGAGGAGACAGAGGCACTCGCTGGCACAGGTTCCTCTTTGCGGGCAGTGAGGTGTGATGGGTGACCTAAAGAAGGGCCACGATGCTGCTGACAGGGGCACTGGGGGTGAGGGCTGCGGGGTGAATTGTGTGTTTTGCTGTGGAGGAGGCGGGCTGGTACAGACAGGCTCCTGAGACCTACGTGCTCGGGTCACCCTGTCCCCTTGGGCAGGTATTGCTCTTCTTGCCTGTGAACTTGTGCCCTCTCCCCTCAGCTTCCTGGGGGACATATCCCTCACCTACCAGGCTCTTGGTGTGAAGCTCGTAGCATCAGGAAGTTTGGTCAAGCCTGATGTGACAGACTTGAAAGGAGATGGGGAGAGGAAATTGAGAGAACTAGACAAATAATGGGATTGCCAATCGTGCGGGTGTCTGGCCGTAACAGCAAATCCGAGCAGACCTTTAGTGCAGAATAAGGACGCTTGTTTGGAAGCCTGAAGAATTAGCTTGAACATGTGTCCTCCTGTCTCTCTCCTGCAGAGCTCTGGCTGTGAAACTGCATCCACGATGTAAAGCCTGAAGAGCGAATCCTGCCCTCGGTGACGGCTGTGCTGGCGTGGCCGCTCAGCGGTTGTAGCTACAGCCCAGTCTTCTGGGCAGTGTGTGCGCGGAGGTTCAGTGGTGATGCTGGGGCTTTGTCCAGGGGAAGTGGAAGTGTTGTCCAGACTTTTCCAGGCACTGCTACTTCCGATAGCTCCATCCATGTGAGAGTGACAGCCTGAGTTAACAGCTTGCTTGGGGTGACAGACATGGGATGTCCTGGACTGACACCTCCCTGTCAGCTGGGACAGCAGGAAGTTGTGCCGTGACCGGATCACTGCGATGTGGTGTTAATTGCTTCCTGAATACTGATGAATCTTTTGGGATAGCTGACCTGGAGGTCCTGCAGGAGCAGAAGCCAGCAGCCTTTCAGCCAGTGGGAGTTCGTGGGACAGCAGGCTCCCGTTTCTCTTCACAGACAGGAGTCTCAGGGGGGTGGGAAGGAAAAAGGAGAGGAGCTTTAGCAGAGAAATGTCTGTTCTCTTCTCCCACTGCCTCCTAAGTCAACCCTCAGCTGGCCTGGTCTCTGCTCAGAACCAAATCTAGTTCAAACAAAGTTTGGGTGACATTAAAACTCTGTGAGGAGGAGCTGGGTCAGAGAGAGGGTCAGTTTTGTGCAGTAAAAAGTGGGAAAAAAACAAATGCTGGAGTAGAACATCTACAGCTGGGCTAGGGAAATGTTATTTTGAAAGATAACTCTGCAAGGGACAGGCTTGCAACACGACCCAGTGATCTCTGACACACGCAGCGCTTTGTTCCATGTTTCAATGCATCTTTTTTAGACACATGGCTTTCTACTCCACTTGGCAAATATTTGATTTATAAAGATTAACATGTTGCTAGCCCATGTGCTGGGAAACTCTTCCAAGGGTTGTGTGAAAGATGTGCCTCGAGGGTGGCAGATCGGTGTTTATGAGCTGGGAAGGATAACACTTCTTAAAATGCACCTGAGCTGATTTTTTAAATTGACTGCATGTAAACAAGATTGCAACCTATTTAAAAAAAAAGCTAACCCAGAGTGACAGCATCACCCAAACTGCGCAACACAATTTGCCCTTTGCTCAGCTGTTTATTAGAGAGATTTACAGGCATTAAAAGTACGTTGGGATTTTACCATCTAACCGTCCCAAGGTCATATGTCTGCTTGCCAAGGTCTTCTTGCACTTGATGGACACCTCTTAACTCTAAGAACTCTGTTATTTCTAATTTATTTTGAGCTATATGAACAGAGGCTGACCTCAGGAGCTGCAGTTGCCTTAAGGAGACAGCTGACTGGCTGGAATATTTGCTTTGTGGGAATTAGTGCCGATACAACCATGAATTACCCACACTGGTGGCAATGACGCTGCTGCCACAGCGAGGAGCAGATGGCAGTGCCCGTTGTGGCTGCAGGAAGCCCTCCAGAGAGCTGGGAGGTCCAAAGGAAGCATCCAGCAGGCCCGGCCCTGCATCCAGCTTTCTGGACTTGCTCAGCAGCCTGGGAGCCTGCACTCTTTGGGGGCCTTTAAGTGTGATTTTAGGCAAAAGGACAATTTCTAGTTTCCACTTGCTGGCTGTGACCTTTCCTTTGAAACACCAGTGATGTCTTCTTGTCAGAGTGTCTAGAGCCATCCCTGGGCCCAGGCAAAGCATCAAGTCTTATTTGAAAGTCCAGTGTGTGATTATGGAAGTTAGTTCACATTTAAATTCAAAGAACTGGTGTAGGTGAGGTTAGAAACTCAGGCAGCATTCAACGGGGACGGGAAACTTTCCTTCACCCCTCTGCATGTGCACAGAGGGTGGTTTGTTCGTATGGCTATAGGAAAGAGGAGTGATGCTGTAGGCTGTGGGCTGGATTCTGTTTCTAATGCTATCAGAAAACTGCATTTAGTGCCGTTGCAAAAGGTGTTTAATTCTGTCCAAGACACGGGCATAAAGAAAATAGTTCGCTATCTGCTGGGAAACACGTAACTTTTATTAAACTTATTCCAGCTGTAAGTTTGAAAAGCACTTTGAACTTTTCCTCTGAAGGTCTTTGGTGTAAATTTGGGTTATGCCTCATACTCTTTGCTCCCTCCATCACCAAGGGAAGCAGGACCCAGTTTTGGCCAAACCACAGCGAGTTGCAGAGCCCTCTCCCGGTGCTGCCAGAGCCTTTGGCGCTCTGTGCCGCGCTGTCGGTGAGTGCCAGGCTGTTTCCCAAGGGGCAGCGGTGACTAAGCAGCCGGGGGCAGCTGCCTCCAAGGTCCATTCTTCTGTGAGAGATTTATTGCAGCGAGCAGAGGCGCTGGGATGTGATAATTGCCTTCATTCCCGGCCGAAGACCCTGAAGAACAAAAGCCAGTTGCCTGTGAATCCATGGTGTGAGTCAAACATTCACTTGGAGGGGAGGAGTGGGAACTGTGTGCCTGTTGCTGTAGCAAAATTCAGTGGGCATTAATCAGACGAGCCGCTCTGCCCTGCGAGGTGGGGAGCGCTGCCGGCCCATGGAGGTGGCCTGGGCACTCCAGCTTTCATGTCCTCCCCGGGGCTGCCATGGGCCTGGGCATGAGGAAATGCCAGAAGGCTGAAGCCACTGGTGAGGAGATCCCATGAGGGACGCGCTGGAGGTGCCCTGCAGAGCTCCGTCCAGTTTGACTCTGCCTTTCAGCCCTGTCCCTGCTCGCTCTATCACCCGGGGCTTTTCTTTGTCCTCCTGGACATCTCCTCCAGGGCTGACCTTCACCTGCGCTCCTGAGCACGCAGACTTTAGACTCTTGCTGCTCTGAGGAGCCCCGGCAGCTCCCCCACCGCCCAATTTCTCTGCCAACACCACGTGCCAGATTTCCTGGGAAGCTTTGTTGGGGACTTCCATGGAGAAGTGACTGGGAAGAAGATTCCCCGCGCTGTGAGTAGGGGTTGTGGAGCGGGGAGGATCATGAGTGCTTTGCTGTTAGCGGGGGCGAGGGTGTCCGGAGAGAATTGTGCTGGTGGAGTGAGCCTGGGATAGGGATGGGGATGCGGGATGAGGGTGCGGGAGTGAGGTGGGGATGGTGGCCCTGGGGGTGGGGTTGGTGGCACTGGGGATGATGATGATGGTGGTGGCACTGGGATGATGATGGTGGTGGTGGCACTGGGGGTGATGGTGATGGTGGGGTTGGTGGCACTGGGGTGATGATGGTGGTGGTGGCACTGGGGTGATGATGGTGGTGGGGTTGGTGGCACTGGGGGTGGGGTTGGTGGCACTGGGGATGATGATGATGGTGGTGGCACTGGGATGATGATGGTGATGGTGGCACTGGGGGTGATGGTGATGGTGGGGTTGGTGGCACTGGGGATGATGATGATGGTGGTGGCACTGGGATGATGATGGTGGTGGTGGCACTGGGGGT
>JAOXNO010000008.1:4857742-4872170 GCA_028565335.1 Limnodromus scolopaceus
TGCTCCCCAGCAGCATCGTACAGCCTGACCCCGGGTCTGTGCCCGGCCTTGGCCCAAGGATGCCCAGAGCTCCTGGACTTAGGGGTGTCCTGTGACCAGGTCTCTCACCTGGACTCCTGTTTCCCTGGGGAGGTGTTTGTCCTGTGCTGACAGACCTTGTTGCAGCCGAGTGAGTGAACTGCATCAGTCCACATCCAGTACCTGCATGGCTGTGTAATCTCTTCTTCTCCCTCTCTGTCTGCAGGACCTGCCCAATAAACTGCTGGGGCCCATCTGTGCCTTCTGGAACTTCAGCCTCAGGTGCCTTGTTTCAGTTTGGGTCCCTCCTAGATTTATGAGCTTTTATTTCCACTGAAAAACCAAACACAACAATATAAATGTAATGGTAAGGGCAGGGATCTGTAATTCTTTGCCTGCTTTGCATGCTGGCATCCTCTATCTGCTGGAATAGAGTGCTCTCCTGGGAAGATTTCCTTTGGAAAAGTCACTCACAAGCAAGTGACCTTTAATGATGTATATACAACTGAAATGGAAAGCCCTAGTTAATTATGATTGTTGCCTGCAACAAAGAAGGGTTGGTCCAAGATATATAGCCCAACAGACATGCAGGACTCCCAGCCTCATAAATACCGCTTGGCATTGAGATGTGTTTTTGCTGAATGTCACTGCAGTGAGAGCGTGAGATTGTGATATGTTATGGATCGGTAATTAAGTCATTCAAGTGCAAAAAAACTCCTTAGAGTCCCAGTCTTGTAAGAGGCATGGACCGGTCTGGGGAAGGTGGGAAGAGGGTGTTTTCGGAAGGAGCTGGTTACTGCACAGACAGTTCCACTAGCCCTGCTCCGAGTTTGATCTTCCCTTGATCTCAGCAAATCTGCTGAGACACAGGGGGAGCCGAAGGGAAGTCCAGGGGAAGACCTGTCTCTGATATCCTCTTCTACCTCCTTTCAACTTTGCTTCTTCTGGGAGAATGAAATTCCCTGAATGCCTCAGCTTTCTGTTGAGGTGGATGGTAATTTCCATGTGTTTTCTCTGGGTTTTTTGCTGCATGTTAGCCCAGATGTTGGTGGGATGTGGTCCACAGCCGGCTGCTCTGTGGTGACATCTCTCCTGGACTCCACTGCCTGTTTTTGCAACCACACCACGAATTTTGCTGTCCTGCTGCAGGTGTACGAGATACAGGTCAGCGAGGAGCCTTTCTCTGCCGCTCTGTGGGGTGGGGGCCAGAACTGCCAGGAGTCTGTGGTTAAGCTGTGGGGGGTTTGTGTCTTCTGTTGTTTCATGGTCGGAGCAGAGGACCGCCAAGGAGGAGCTCACGCTGCAGACCCTGACTTTTGTTGGATGCGGAGTTTCCTTCTGCGCCTTGATAGTTACCTTCATTTTATTCTTGGCAGTTGGGTAAGAAAAGTCCAGACACTCGTAGCCTTCTGTGTATTTTTTGTTTGATATTTTGCTTCAGCACAAGTAGCCGGGTGAGGTGTCCTTTGCCAGTGTGGGGTGATGCAGGTGTGTGGGGAGGGGTGGGGGCTGCACTGGTGGTCGGTAGCAGGGGGAGGAAGGGGAGCGGTTGCCGTTGGCTTGGGAGGGGGGGGCCCGCGCTGGTTGTTTCTGTGGAGGTGCTTGTATGAGCTGTGCACACACCTGAGTGTCCCTGGGAAGACTTTATCAATGACCAATAATGTTTACCATAAAAGCTGCTCCGCTGGAGTTAATTTTTATAAAATAAATGGAGCGAAGACTGTTTCTTCAGTTGCCAACTCCTCTGTGTCACTCGGCAAGCACAGAGGTCTGCCTGGTGAGCACAGCAGTGGCTCCTCCACCTCCTCCTCCTCATTGCCTGTTCCTTGGAGCACTAGCCAGGGTCTGCAAAGCCGTGCCCAAACATCTCCCCAGCACCAGGTGCTTGCCCAGCAGGGCAGCCCCTTGCCTCTTCAGACTCATCTCTGCAGCGAGTAGCAGAGAGATGGCAGGTCACCCAGGCAGGTCTGCACAGCCCGGCAAGGACTCGGGAGGACCCGCACACCCTCTCATTTCACCCCTGAGCAGCGTGCTCTAGTGGGAGGTGTACCTGCCCGTGGCAAGGGGTTGGAACTCAATGATCTTTAAGGTCTTAAAGAGACTCTCTCTCCAACCCAAACCATTCTGTGATTCTATGATTCTATGGTTCTATGATTTGACTGCAGCTGAGGGCTTTCTCTCTCCGTCCTCAGTGTCCCCAAGAGCGAACGAACAACTGTGCACAAGAACCTCATCTTTGCATTAGCTGCTGCAGAAGCTCTGCTCATGTTCAGTGAATTGGCCAAGAACAGCCAGGTAGGCACACCACAGTGTCCTGTGTGGCCAGTGGGACCAGACCTGCTCCAGCATCATTGTCAATGGAAAGAGAACAGTGTAATCCCCTTTATTAATGTTTCGTTAATTACCTGTTACTTGCATCTGGGAAAGAATCGCGTCTCTGTTCGGAGATACGCACATATGCATCATGCAATCTTTCAGGAAAATTCACCTCTTTTTCCTAACAGTTTGTTTCTGACAAAAAAAAAAAATCATTCAGGAAATGTAAGTAGTTATAAAACAGCAACATACGGTTCTGTCCCCTTCTGTGTCCTCTTCCACATCCTGGGGCTGGATCAGGCAGCTGCAAGGAAAGTCCAAGAACTGCAGGAAAAGATGCTGTCAGTTCCCTCTTCTGTAGTTTGCGATGATCACACCGATGAAATGAGCTGCAGCAGTTGGGCTAGTCATGTGTTGCCATTTTAAGAACTTTTCCTGGGGCTTGTGGATGTTTAAATACATTTTTGCACATTCTGCACGTTTGGAGGTTGCGCTCTTCCTCCTGACCACAGGCATGCTCCCAGAGGACTCCTCCTCCTGAAACGGTGTGATTTCTCTTCTCTCCAGGTGCTGTGTTTCACAGTCACTGCCTTCCTTCATCTCTTCTTCATGGCAGCCTTTTCGTGGATGCTGGTAGAGGGGCTTCTGCTGTGGAGCAAAGTGGTAGCCGTCAACATGAGTGAAGACAGGAGAATGAAGTTCTACTATCTGACAGGCTGGGGTACCTACAGACTCCTCTGCGCTGGGCACTCCGAAAAACGTGTCCATTTCTTTCTCTAGCAAAAGTTTCGATAGGAGAGATCCCAGAATGTTTGGTTTGTTTCCATATGCAAGTCGGGTACCACTGCTCTGCAGAGGCTTTCTTACCTTTCTGTGTCAAATTGCCGGTCTCAGAATGTAAGTTAAAAAGCATTTCTGCTATTTTTCTAAAACCAAAAGTTCAATACAAAAGAAACTGCAGAATAAAGTTTATGGTAAGTTCTTGTTCTGGGAGAGCATTACTATGGTCTGATAGTGATCAAAATATAAATACGGTCCAGACTAAGCACCCTTTATTCCGAGTGCACCCATTAGGGGCATAGAATTCACTTGAATAAATTGAGTTTCATATCAAAGAGGAGCCTCTTCAGGTCAGTGCTCCTTGCAAAACACACGCCTAGTTGGACATCGGACAACTGGTTCAAATATTTTGGATTGTTTTATGTCTATGATTGTCCATTTTGTTAAAAAAGCAATCCGAGGAGTAAATTGCTTTGATCAGGACACAGGACTTGGAATGCTTTATACCTCGGAGAGTGATGCTGACAGCGCATAAATCTGATCTCGTAGAGCTGGGAGAGATTTCAGCCGCAGTAAATTGATGTTGCTCGTGGGGTTTCAGAGGCTAAGCTGCCTCACGCCGCAGCGTGTCTGGTCACGGGGGGTTTGAAGCAATTGTCTAGAGCACGGCTGACCCGCATGGATCGTCGCTGCTTTTCCTGGGGTTTAATTTGTGCTTTTTTTTTTCTGCAGGCCTTCCCATCCTTATCGTGGGGGTGACCCTCGCAGCTTCTTTTAACAAGTATGTGGCAGACAACCACTGCTGGCTGAACGTTCAGACCAACGTCATCTGGGCCTTTGTTGGGCCCGTTCTCTTCATCCTGGCAGTAAGTGCCAAGACCTGCCGGGAAGGTGGGATTCCTTGTGCCTGGTTTGAGGAAAGCGTTCCAGGGTCCGGGGGGTCAGCACTTCTCTAGCTGAGGTGCTTGCTTTGTTATGTTTTATATAGACTTTCACAACACAAATAAACCTCTTTAACCACAGCAACTTTTTTTAGAGAAAAAAGTGCTTTAAGAAAATTTTGCTGACCAGTTTTTGTATGGCTGCTAAATTAGGAATGTAGCTAAATGTGTAGGTTGACTGTGACATTGCCTTAGCTAAAGGCCTGCTTTTAATATGGGAACGTCTATGTCCTTGAAGTGGTATCAGTATCATTAGACAACATGGTAGCAGAAAAAGGTGCAATATTTAAGGGGTCTGTTAAGTGTCTATACTTAACAGGGAAGACATCCTGTGGGAGAAGTTTTGAGATAAGTTTTATAGATTTCACACTTGTGTGGATAACTCTTTGGAGTATTTTACTCACTGCTTTCTCAGGAGTGATACGTTTCTCCCCAAGTTCTGACACGTGATTATTGAGTTCCCGGCAGGAAAGCCTTACCCCGGTGGAGCTGAGATAACAGAAGGTGACTGGGTCCAATGGCTCTCCTCTGTCAGGTGAACACCTTCGTGCTGTTCCGGGTGGTGATGGTGACCGTGTCCAGTGCTCGCAGGAGATCAAAGATGCTGACACCCAACAGCAGCCTGGAGAACCAGATTGGAGTTCAAATATGGTGAGCAGGGAAGCGGTTTTCTGTGGCTACTCTGGGTATGAGATGGTGGAATTATTGTTAAGTTGAGAGTCTTTGTGTTGGTGAAGTAAAAGACCATGAGTTGGAGGAGTCAGGGCAGAGAGGATTTTCTCCTCCATAGTAGCTGCATCACCCAAAGGCAGTCTGTCTGCTGTAATGTCCGTGCCGCTGAGAAGCCCAGACAGCACTTTCAGCCTGGGGAACCTGCTGCTGGATTCCCACATGTGCACTCACGCTCCTAATTCTCACCACTTTGGGCTGGGACACTCTTGGCAGCATCTGCTGAAATCAAAGCAGAAGCAGCTTCTGTCTTCTTCACAGTTTGAAGGGGCCATAACTGAATTTCTCTCCCACCCGTCCCATCCTCAGCAGTGGTGTGTGCCCCTCAGTGGGATGCAGTGCCAGAGGGTGCTGGGGTTTGGGCTGTTTGCCATTATAAAAAGCATTTTCTATATGAGTTTGGGACTTGGTGGATGGAAAGTAACACTGGTGGGATTTCGTACATGGGGAGGAGGGGTGGTGTGGACTTCTGTAATCAGTCGATATAGAGAGACCTCTAAAAAACTGCTGCTTGAGTCATAACTTTATCATCCTCTGTGAATCTTTATTGTTGTTAGCTGGCGCCGGATACCCCTGCTAGACACGCATTGTTCCCCTCTATCATAAATAAATTTTCCCAAATTTACAGAAGCACGAAGATAGGGTATTGCTGGAGGGCAGGGTGACATCTATATGCTAACAAAACAAATACTGAAAGCCCTTCTTGTAGCAGCAACCGGGGGGGAAAATAGCTGTTTTCTCATGGCTAATGACGTCAAAGAGCTCCCTTTTTGCTAACTCTTGGCGATAAATAAAGAGCTGGGCTGGCACACAGGGGGCTGAGAAGTGAAATGTTTGGTTTCCCCCCTCTTAACTAATTTTGTTTGCAAAGGAATTTGTTCCATAGCTACCATCTTGGGTGCCTCTTGGTGGACACGTCGTCTGAAAGGCACTTGCTGGGGGAGGAGAGCTGTCTCCAGCATCTTCTGCAAGATACAGGCCAGGGTGCTCCAAAACCCCTGGAGTTTTTCCAGGGCAGATCCACTCAGTGCTCCATAACCTAACACAGATGCCCCAGGCAGATCACGAGGAGACCTGGGGCAGGGTTTGCAGAGCCAGGAAGGGGGTTTGCCAGGACACCCTGGGTTCAGGGATGTAGGGCACGACAGGGACCCCCGTGGAGAACTGGTGCCCGGGAGGTGGGTGCCAGTGCACAACGTTTTGGCTTTGAAGTGTGCCCAGGTGACTCTGAGCTCTTCTTCCCGGCAGGGCCACAGCCAAACCCGTCCTGGTGCTGCTGCCCGTGCTGGGGCTGACCTGGGTGTGCGGGGTCCTTGTCCACCTCAGCATCATTTGGGCCTATGTCTTCATCGTGCTGAACTCTCTCCAGGTGAGTCCTCTGCCAGGTGGATCCTCACATCACAGCCAAGCAGGTACCTGCGGTTTCTTGTGCTTCAATGTACTCTACATGTCCTGGTAGTTGGGGACATTTGTCAGCTCTGAAGCCCAGCCAAGCTTTCCCAAGCCACTGCGCTGTTTTGTCTGCGGAAACTGAGTTCACGCTCCCCAGATATGAAACGCAGCCCTGGAGACCTTGTTCATCTTATGGCCCTTAGATGCACCAGTCTCGAGTGTCTTACTGGTGCCACAGCTCCCAGTGCCTCCTAAGAGCTGCACTGGAATCTGGTGGGGTGCAGGAGCGTTAGGTGGGACAGATGATCAGAGCCTCGCACGGGGAGGCTGGAAGTGTGTGTGCTGTTTCTAGCTCTGACTTGCAAGATCGTGGGTGAGGGCCATCTCCTTCAGCCTCTTCGTTCCTCTTTAGGCAGCATTATTTGGCTACATTTTTAAGACTATTTGCTTGTCTTGGTGTCTTCCAGGGCCATGGCTGTGACTACCATACTTCAGGGATGTTATTAGTATGTTAGTATTAATAGGGATCTCTATAGGGCAGAAAGTGACCCTGGTGTGTAAAGCAACACTTCAGATTTGCTTCTATGTTTACTGATTTCATCAAAAGAGTTTAAGCAGCCTGTGTTGGTTAAGACAGCAAAGCAAATTGTATTTGTCACAGCAGCCAGGAGCACTCAGTTCTGCACTGAGGTAGGACTGTTCCTGGGACCTCGGGATATCTGAAACTCAGGGACACATGGTGACAAAAAGTCCCAGAACATGTGCTCGCCACCTGCGATTCCAAGCGTCAGCCCCCTTACTGGCAGAAGCTTTCCAGAGCTGGAGAGAAAGGGGCTGTAGATGGAGCTAGAGAAGCACCAAACGCCACTGCTGCTGCCATGGCAGGAGGGGACAGTCCAAGGTTGGGTGGTGGAGGTCCCTGCAGGCAGCTCCTGGGGGCAGGGACCCAGCCAGGGGTTCAGCCCAGCCCCTGGGGCTCAGACTATGCCAGGGTAGTACCTGGGGGTACCCACACCCCCAGAATAGTGCCTAGGGTGCCCACACCCCCAGGACGGCGTCTGGGGGTACCCACACACTGGGTCCTGTCCCTTTGCGCTGGGCATTCAGAGTTTTCAGAGTCCCTTGCCCACTGCGTGGGGACAAACCCTGCTCCAGGGGATCCAAGTCAAGAGAGCAACTGAGTACTGCCCTCCAGACCATTGGGATCCAAAGAGTTCTCCACCCCCAGCTCCCTGTTTTTTTCCTTTGGATTCGGTAGGAATTGGCTCCTGCTGTAGCTTTCCCTTACGGAGCAGCAGGGCTCGCAGTGCTTCCCTCTGGCACACTTGGCGGGTTTCAGCGCAGCATTGGCCCGGCTCGCCAAGGGTGAAGTGCGGGCGTTATCACCACGTGCACCAGATGGGTGGTTGCTCCAGGGATGTTCTGGCGGTGGCTGGCGCGGGTCCAGCGGCCGGGTGCTGCTCACGCACATCCGTCGGCTCTCAGATGGGGATGTTCCAAGGCCAGACAAGGGACGCCTCTCCACATCTCCGCCATTAAGGATATCAAAGGGTGGCAGGAGGTCTGTCCTAACTGTAGTTAAATATAGCATCAGTTCTCCTTGCCTCCTCATGCTATGCTTAAGTTATTGCACAGAAGAGCACTCTAGGCTCAGTGCTGTGATGAGGTGAGCCTACATCCAGCCCAGCCTTCACCCTCCGTGGGTCACTCGCCCTCCGTTCATCGGTGGTGCCAGCAGAGGGATGCTGGCTGTGGCAGCATGGATGCTGGGCACAAAGGTTTTTTTGAGAGACAGGGAATAACTCCTGAAATGAATAAACATGTCCTCTGGATGATACGTCTCCTGAGACTCCTTCTCACAAACCACGACAATGTCCACCCTGGGTGAGAAAGGAGCTGAGGTGTTTTGCTGGATCAGGATTTATTTTCTTCCCTTGCTTTCTAAGTTATTGCTGCTTTTTGGTTTTCTTCTTTCTTCTAAAGCTCAGTAGGAGCCGTGGCTGTTGTGTGGACGGTCGAGGGTTTGCCCATGAATGTGCTGTGCTAGTTTGGCTCTGTCCCTTCGTTACCACCTTCAGGTCGATTTGCAGGTTACCCCGGAGGAGGAATGCTGGTGGGAAGGTGTGGAGTTGGGAGAAAGCAGGGACAAAGCTGTCCCATTTCAGCCCCTTTGCTGACTGTCTCAGGGATCGCCTTGGAGTTCCCTTTAAGGCCGGCATGCTGCTTCATGCGGGAGCCTTGTGCAGGGAAGCTTTGCTGCTGTGCTTGTTTGTTTGTTTGACTGCTTTCTGTTTATCTGCGGAAACCAAAGCCTGTCTTCAAGGTTACTCTGTGCGTCGACACCAAACATGACAACTCCTTCTCCAGCCAGGCAGCACGGGAATCCAGCCGAGTGACGGAGCGGTGCTGTGGCGGCGGTGGCTGCGGTGGCCGCAGTGGCCACCCTGCAGGCCGGCGAGTGGGAACCTTCCCTCCAGCCCAGGATTTCAGAGGGAGCAGCGCTGACACCCTGCCAAGCACCCAGTGCTGGGTGGAGGTGTTAAGAAACGGTGTAGGTAGAACCCACCGACTTCATTTGAAGTCATAGAGCTCAAAGGATGGTCCTGAGGCTGGCTCAGGGCAGGGTCTCACAGAGCCACTCGCTGTCTCTGCCGAGAGGGGAGCAGGAGATGGTGCTGCTCCTGGCTGGGAGGTTTCTGGACAGACGGACACGAGGCAGGAGCATCCTTCCTGCTCTGCGGGCCCCAGAACTTGCTGTGCTCTCAATTGTAGAATCATAGAATGGTTCTGGTTGGAAGGGACCTTAAAGATCATTGAGTTCCAACCCCCTGCCCTGGGCAGGGACACCTCCCACCAGACCAGGTTTCTCCAAGCCCCCTCCAACCTGGCCTTGAACCCCTCCAGGGATGGGGCAGCCACAGCTTCTCTGAGCAACCTGGGCCAGGCTCTCACCACCCTCATGGCAAAGAATTTATTCCTGAGATCTCGCCTGTGGCCACCCCGTGCCTGCCCTGCCGTGGGTGGGGAGCGGCTGGGACTGGGACATCAGGGGCCCTGCCGGGAGAAGATGGCAGGCAGGCAGGAGGGCAGGCAGGAGGGCAGGCAGGAGGGCAGGCAGGAGGACGGGCAGGAGGGCGGGCAGGAGCGCAGGCAGGAGGACAGGCAGGAGGGCGGGCAGGAGCGCAGGCAGGAATGGGCTCCTCCAGAGCAGCATCTCCGCTTCCGCCCGCCGCTGCAGCTGGGCCTCCTCTCCTTCCTCGCTCCCCTCCCAGCCGACCCCGTAGCTCCCCCCTCTCCCCGCGCTCATCCAGAATGATTATTTCAAGGAAGACCTGCCTTGGCAGCCCGACCAGAAATCTGGTCTGGGGGAGTGACCAGCATTGCTGGCTGAAGGACAGGTCATGGCACGGCGCCAGGGTACTGCTACCATTACGCCTGCCAAGAGCTCGCAGATGAAGAGCGAGGCTCATTGAAGACAAGATGGATTACTCTTCTTGCTGCGGCTGATTTATCTAGCTGTGATAACAAACACCCCACAGATATAACATAAATCTGGTGGACCAGATAGGGCTGCCTTAAGGCCAAAATCGTTGGTCTGGAGCTGTAATTAGCCCCAGGCTGTGGCCTCCAGGCCCACGGGAAGGGTTGTCCGGACTGGGGCTGAGTAGAGCCCTGGGTCTGTACCCCACTGGATTTGGGCCAGAGGGTCCTGTTAACACTGTGGTCTGTCATTGCGTGGGACAGAGGGGCTGTCCCTGGCATCATGTGGCACTTGGTCTGCGGGAGGCTGCTGAAAGCCCCCCCCGGGATCAATGCTCAGTGGAAAGGGAGGTCTGCTTCCCAGATCTCAGCTCCCCTGGAAATTAATTCCTGGTGGTTTCTGTTTCTGAGGCCTGAAGGAGGTGTTTCCGGAGGGATTTTGCATGCACGAATGACGAGGAGCATGGGAGAGCTTTGGGAAGCCAAGCACCTGGTGAGAGAGGCCTGCTCCCCCCAAATGAAATGGAGGAAGAGGAGAAGGAGGAGGGATGGGGCATGGACTGTCTCTCCTTTGGACTCTCTGTGAAGAGCCTGGTCTCAAGTGTCATTTTAAGGAAGGTGCTTCCTGCCCAGCTGTCCCTGGCTGTGCCGTGCCCACCGTCTGTGCCCCTGCCCCTTAGCCCGGGTCCTCACCCATTCTAGGGCTCATCAAACCCATTTCCTCCCACGCCAAGTGGCACAAACCAGCCGTACATCCCTAACCCTGCCTGTGCTCTCTCCTTTTCAGGGCCTGTACATATTCCTGGTCTATGCAATCTATAACAGCGAGGTAAGAGATGCCCCTGGCTGGGGCTCAGTCACTCGTCACAGCGACTGTTTATTAGCAGTTGGGGGGTAGCTGGGCTTGTAGTGGGTGCAACAGGCAGCGTAGCCCCGACTGTGCTTCTGGGGCAGCGGTTGCATTTTCTCCATGACTTGCTGGAGGATCTCTTGCTCTGGTAGAGCTGCTGTGGCCCCCTCTAATGTCCTTGCTCTGCTCCAGGTGAGGAATGCCATCCAGAGGATGAAGGACAAGAAGAAGGCACTCTCGTTCACAGTAAGTTGCAAGGAAGCCCTGCTGCCCGCTTCGTTCATCATGTACCCACCAGAGGAGGGCCCTAGATGTACGTTTGGACTCCTTTGAGGCAATGATGTTGGAAAGAAGTCTTATTTTTCTTGTCTTATGTAGAGATGGCAGAGGCTGTCTCCCTTCTGTGCGGTCCTGTTGGACAGCAAAGACCCAAAGATAATCTACCCTGATGAGGCAGCAGCCTGCTGTACCTGGGTGGGATGCGAGTCGAAGTCCCAGGGGCCACAGGGCAGATGAAATTGATCTTTAAAGTTGGACCTGGCTCTAGCAAAGACTCATGTTGCAATTTTCAGTGTCTTGTATCTCTTCCCTGTCATTACAGAACTGCTCTCATCCCATCAACTACTTATCAAGTCCAAGAAACACGACCTCCTGGGAGACAGGGAAACTGAGTCCTTCTGCAGCTGAGAGTGCCTTGTCGAGCCCTGTGCAGAAAGACCCCCCAGTGAAGAACATCACCAACAAAGGTAAAGAGGGTTGCCATTGCTGTTGGCCCAGGCCGTGTGATGAGACCACAGTAAAATGTGGTAAAACTACTCATTTTCACACTGTGCCTCTGTGAGCACTTGGGGTCTGGTGCTGCAAATGCAGCACGGGATGAAGGATTCCTAGGCGAGGCAGGGACCATGATGTAGGACCAGGTTCGTGCCTGCGGGCTGGTTGGGTGTGGGCATGGGGGTCTCATCACCATGTTACGCAGCATTGCATTCTCTTGAGGCAAGAGTCCATGTCTGTGTCTTAAAATGAATTTTCTGGGGAAGGAGAGGCAAAGGGGGCAGTAGGAAATAGGGTTTTTAGCATCTAGAAAAAAAGGTGTTGTGTGCTCCAGCCAGTTTGTGGGTGCAATTATGCAGGTAACCGGTTTGGTCCCTTTACTCCAGTGGGAGATACTTAGGGGACACAAAGCACCGAGTTCTTGGTAAAGCATGAATATTTCTACTCCCTAGTCTCCAAACTCATTGTGCTGCTTCAACCCCTAGGAAATTTTGGAGCCAAAATTCCCATGGGGATTTCATCAATTATGTCACCCGAGAGACCGGTATGTAATGTCTTCTGTTATTCTTTCACCTTCACCCATACCCAGAGCACAGTGGTTAGGTGGGAACGGTGCCTGGTGGTTCCAGCGAGGGGCTGGGATGAGGACACCTGGTAGAGTAACCAGCTGTGGCGCAAATGCAGTGGGTTATGTTCAGTCCATCCCAGAAGCTGCTTGACTTATCCACCGCGTGCACAGACTGAGGGTGATGCTGATCCCCTCCATCCCAGGGTGTTACAGAGGTTGCTGAGTGTTGGTGAGGGACCAGGCAGTGCGTTGGCACTGCATCTGTGCTCTCCTCCTGAGGGCCAGTCCAACACACCACCTGCCTGACAAAACCGAGAAGGTTTTGATACACATCCTGAAGACTCTGGTTCATTAAGATACGTACTCGTTATCAGCAGCGTATTGATTTAAGTCATTTAAATCATTTGAGATATATGTTTTCATGCTCATAGTGGCCGCTTCTGGTAGTCAAGGCAGATGCAACCGAGTCTTTTTGCTGTCTTCTGTAGGAGCATAAGATGGAGAGCAAGGTGGGCTGGTGGGCAGGAGGTCCTGGCCAGTGACCTCCCATGGCTGTGCTGAGGGCAGGGTTGGCTCAGGAGGTGATTGCTGGAGCTGGGCCGGGGCAGGCAGCAGAGGACAACAGGGGAGAGAGCGTGTTCTTGGGGCAGGAGAGGAGGACACCCCAGAACAGCCGATTTCCAAGGCGAGCTCACCCCTGAGCCGGTGGGGAACCAGCCCCACTGCTGCTGGGAAGGTGAAGAGAAGGGGCAGTGAATTTTGGCCAGTAAAGCACCAAGCAGAGGCTGGTAGGGACCAAGGTGGGAGACTTCCCCAGGGACAGCAAAGGAGAATCAGGCAGCAGGGACTCGCTGTCCCTGTGGTGGGCGAGCCATGTCCCTCTGGGGAGGGCAGGCTGGGATGTGTGGGAGTGTGATGGAGAGCTCAGCGAGGTAGAGCCTAAGCAGGGAACAATTTAAATTTGACTACTCTGGTACAACTTCCATCTCCCACTATTGAAATGATCATCAGTCCTTGTGCACTTGACATACAAGTGCTGTAATTTCCTCAGAATAAAATCCAACACTACTTTCATATGAGTCTCTCGCTGAAGGATCTCTCTCTCCCTCTCTAATATTTATCCTTTGAAAACCTGTGTCACATAGACAGCTCTTATTTATCCAATAGATAATACTTCTATAGCTGGCATATCGTTTTGAAGCCACTCAATAAAATCCATATTTTCATCTCTCGTGATTTATATTGTGGTTAATGCTGTTCCTCCCCTCATGCTGAGCGCCCACCGGGATTCATTCACAGGTGATGCTTTTCTCAGCCAGCCAGCTGCTGGCCATGTGAACTGGGACCAGGGCTAAGCCCCTGGCACCAGATACGAGACGTGGGCCAAAGGGATTAGCGCAGGGGCCTGAGTTTCCAAAGGCAGGGAGCATTAGGAGGCAGCAGATCCCCTAAATGCCAAGGCCGTGGCATTTCCTCACAGGCAAAGACAGAAAGCGCTTTCCTCCGTGTGAGGGTCACCGAGGACTTTGCTGGATCTTTGCTGCTTAAACACTGTGTTTTTAATATACGTGTTTCCTTTCAAACTAACGTGGATGCAGCAGAAGGCGAAGCTGCTGCCGGTGCCTGCCCGGAGATGGGGGCTCGGCCCCGCTGCAGCGTGGGGGTCCCTTGGCATCGGTGTGGGGGTCGCGAGGGCTGCGGGGAGTTTTCATCGGCACAGCTGAGCCCCCGGGGGTGCTACCCTCCTCTGGAGAGGTGCTGCTTCCCCTGCTCCTTCCTTACACAAGTCAGTGCTGTTTTTCCTGCTCCCCGGTTAAATGAGTCACGGCACTCGCTGGAGGAGCAGGGAATTAAGAATGTCACTGGCAGCTGCACAATAGTTTGGATGAAGAGAAGATGCTACTTAAAAACGTTTGAAAACACTTAAAATGACAAAACACTGAGTGAGTGAAGATACAAACACAGACGAGATGTTCTTTGTATTTCAGCTTTTTTAAATGTTGTTTGGTGATATTTGTTGCTGCTGGGCTGGGAGCAGGAATTTCACACCTCACAGAGTATTCACCATCACTTAAGCACAGGGTGCAGGCTTGTGCATGCTCTTTCCACCGCAGCTCGGGGGGAGAAAGTTCTCTCTCCTCTTCTCCTGGATTTTCCTGGGGTCTCCAGCACGGTGTCCCACCCGCTGGGTCACCCCAGAGGAGGGGTCCTGGAGAGGGCGTGTGGAGCGGGGCACAGCTCACCACCCCGGCACTGCTGAGAGGTGCATTGTGTCCAGGGACACCCCGCAAGGTGCCATCCCTCGGGGACCGGGATGAAGGCTCTGGTTCCCGGCCCGTGCGGTGGCTCAGTGGATGGGTGCTGGGGGAGCCCTGCTGGCCCCAGGGAGGGTGCTGAGGGGTTTCCTACAGTGGAGCAATCAGACCTGTGCCTTCTGCTAACAAATGTTCTTCCCTCTTTCAGGCTGTAGAGCTGACAGCGTTCAAATCCTCAGGTAACATTTGTCTTCATCATTTTCTTTAATTTTTGTTATTGCTGATCCTGGTTTCTGTGGTTGCGTGGTGGAGTGCTGCCCAGAGG
>JAOXNO010000008.1:4872270-4884180 GCA_028565335.1 Limnodromus scolopaceus
GTCTTCATCATTTTCTTTAATTTTTGTTATTGCTGATCCTGGTTTCTGTGGTTGCGTGGTGGAGTGCTGCCCAGAGGCCCCTCCGAGACCACAAAGCTGTGGGTCGCAGCCCTTGGCAGAGGGGCAGGGGGCACTGGCAGGTACCCGATGCTGAGCGCTCTGCACCCCTCGAGGCACAACGGGGACCAGCACACCCCGCTGCTTGGCAAAACCCGGGCTGCTTTCAGGGGTGGCAACAGCTTTTTGCCACCACAGGGTATTTTAAACCAGCAGCTGTGGCAGAAAACACTGGTGGGTGTTAGAAGTGCCTTGCTCCCAGAGAAGGGGTGTTCCAACGGGGCTGGATTTATGAGCTTAAAAGCAGCCATTTAGCTGCTTCTGTTTCAGGTTGTAGAAAGGCCAATGTCACCATGGAGGTGGGCAGAATTAAAACCAGAAATCCCTCCTAAGCCCCAGACCTCTGCTCGATCGCAGTGCTGGGGGGAGGCCGGCCAGACACAGCTCCCTGCTCCGGCCCCGGCTTCCCAGCCTGGCCGTGGGCAAGGCACCGGATCCGTCGGGTCCCGGTGTAGAATATTGAGCTTTATGGTTTTTTTAGCAGCCACTGCTGAGTGCTCCCAGCACTCTCAGTGCAGTCTCTGGATGGGGCCACTCAAGCAGAGAGTGCAGTGAAGAATCACCAGGGATGGCTTGATATTATTATTTTTTTTTTCTGCATTGTTACATTTTCTTTTGTCAAAGGAAGCAGTGCATTAGCAGGTTTCTGATTTTGCTCCACATCAAGTGTCTAAGCAGGGCATGCTTAGACTATTTTCGAGACGATGCCACCCAGAAGCATTGCAGCTTTCCTCCCCACAGTGGACACATGAGCAAGGCAGGAGCGGTGGCATCCGGGAGTAAATGTGCTGCGGCATTTCGGGTGGGAAAGTGGGGTCTCAGAGACAGTGAGACCCACAGCCAGCACGTGCCTTTGTGCTCTGTCCCCCCAGACCCTCACCCTCACTTGCTCCTGCGCGTTTTAATCCAGCCACATGTGCCATTAAACTCCAGCTGTGCAAAGAGGTGGGTTTGTTTAGTTTGGTTTTGCTTTCTCAGGTAAGCCCTCAGTATATTTGTAAATATGCTGTAAATATACTGTGTCTGCCCAGAGGATGGTGGGGACACAGGGCTGGTCTTGGTGCAGCTCCCTCGGGCGCTGGCGGATGCACAAGGGCCGTGGAAGCAGCCGGTGGGCTCAGGGCAGCGTGGAGCACGGTCACCTCTCGGCGAGCACCGAGAGCGGCTCCTCACGCGCCCCGGGGCAAGGGAGCCCTCGCTTGGGCAGTCCTTCAGCCTGGGGTGAACGAGAAGATCTCCTTGAACCAGAAGAGCACTCCTCTGCACACTTGTGTACATGCAAGCCGGTGTGCGGCACGGTGCTGGTGCTGCGCTGCTCCAAGGCACTGGGCTCAAAGACAAGTGCTTCCAGCCATTAAAAAAAATAATACTAAAAGGCAGTAATGCCCGGCTGTAGTAATGCCTGGGAGACCCCAGGGCAGCGCAGCGTTGCACAGGCTCCCGTCTTCACAGCTTGTTCAGCAGAGCAAAACGCTGTGTAGCTCCTGGGGATAACAACTGCCAGGGGAACCAAACCATAAACCTGCGTGCTTGGTGATGAACGAGAGACAAATCATTCCAACAGGCACCGCTTCCCTTCTTCTATTTGTTTTCTCCCCTAATAGTTTATTGAAGAGACATATTTTGCCCCAAGCATCTTTATTTGAAGGTTTCCAGGCAGCTCTAATGAAAATTGGGGTGGTACCAGCAGGAGGCTGGCAGGAGCCCTCCTGCCCCACGCTTCGGGGGGAGAGCAGATGGGCAGGAGGAGCGCTGGACCCCGGGCACCCGTGGAAGATTTGGGGCTTAACTGACTTGCTCGTAGCCTCCCGGGAGAGCTGTGCTGCATCTGGGGTGGGATCCACCTCTCCCCTGCTCCAGCCCCTCAGCCATGCTCCCGTGGGAGCTGTGGGCATCGTGCTGGCTCCAAGTGGGTCCGTGGGGAAGGTGGGACGTGCCCCCAGCGGTGCCTGAGCACGTGTGAGGACGAGGGCGCATGAAATGCAGGTAAACACCAGGCCAGTTTGGGAACCACAGAAACAAGGAGCTCTGCAGCACGGCTGTGGCCAGGAGGCAGCGTGGGCTCCCTCCCCACCCCCAATATTAGGGCTCCCCCCGCAAGGACTCAATTCACTCGAGGAGGCTGCCCGTTTCCGCAGTAATGAGCTCCAGCCCAGCTGTACAAAGCTGTGTGCTGCAGCGAGCGCTGCCCGGATTCATGACACCCTTTATGTAAGCAGGGGACGGCCCGGGGGGGGGTTCACATATTTGCACAAACAATAAGTACCGTCTTCCTTGTCTTGGCAAACAAGAGCTCCAAGAGGCCTCCACATCCTCCATCTCTTCAAGTGATGGCTGCTTTGTTTCCCCACGATAATTTCATTATTCTGTTTGAATACATTTATATGTTGCTAAGCCACACATAGCAACATGGATCTTGTCTCCACGGCCCAGCCTTTCTGTGATCAATATTGAGTAATTCTGCAACTCTCGCCGTACCGCGTTAAATAAGATTGGTTTTAAAATAATAAGGAAATTGCAGATCTTTGGGATTCGAAGCCAGGACAACACCTGAGTGTCGTGGGCACTTGGAGAAATGCAGCCCCCCCCGGTGCCGACCCCTGTGGTGGGATCACCGCTGCCATCTGTGCCACCGTCCTTCCCGACGGGCAGAGGTGCCCTATGCCCTGCGGGGAGGAGGTGCAGCCCGTGCGGTGTCCGTGCTCTCTGCCACGGTAGCGCTGGTATTTTCATTAAATCCCATTTAAACCTCATTCTTCAGCGCTCTCAGAGCTTGACGCTCTGCACGGTGGGCTAATTACTGAGCAGGGGAAGAGGAGGTTTGGCTCCCTGCCGTAAGGACGGTATTTCAGAGACCCCTAATGGGGCGGGGGGGGCATGGGATGGCAGAGCCGCACCAGGAACGGCAGGGCAGGCCGTGCTCCATCCTACGTGCTCTGCCCTGTGGCAGGTTTGGGCTGCGCTTTCTTCCAGTGTGCTGTGGGACCCCCACCAGTGCACCCCCTGCCCCACACCCCTGCCCTCCCCTCCCCGCCGCCGCAGCTCAGGCCATCTCTCTTTTGCTTTAGGTTTCTGAGAAGTTTCTGGGTGATGGGCCCACAACGTTGAGACTCTTCCAGCAGCCAGGAGGACGGCAGGTCTGAGGAGCTGGCTTCCATGTGGAGGGCTGTCCTAGCCCGGGCAGAGTTGTTAGCCCTGCGCGTCTTCCTGGCAGCATGTGTGGACAAAACCAAGGCAGGTCTGGGGTGGCGTGGGGGGTCTCATGGGGCTTCATCTGCTGCTGAAGACTGACCCACTCCTCTCCAGGGGCAGGCAGCCAACAGGCAGGTATCGTCGTGACTCCTGCCCAGCCTGCGTGCCAGCCCGGGGGTCCCTGTGGCTCGTGCAGCCTCTGCTGGGGTTTCCAGCCGCCCCATGGCACCACCAGCAGCACCTGGCTGTGTGTGGTGGCTGTAGAGCTGGTTTAGCTTGGGGGACCTTGGGCAGGCGGCACGGGATCAAGCCCAGCTTTGCCCGTGGTGGCCGTGCTCAGGCTCCCGTGCCAGCGAGGATGGCCACCTTCCCCTGCCCCACGCTGGCCCGGCTCACCGCCCTGCCAGGACAGGGATGGGGACAGGCCACGTAGGAAGCACATGCACTAGGGCAGACAGCGGCTGGCTTCGAGTCTTTTCTAAAGCAGCTGATTTCAATAGCATCTTTAGGATAAAAACCCTCTCCCTGCTCCTCCTGGGGCTCCCACCCGCTGGCCTGGCCCCTCACCAGCGGCGGTTGCCTTCTCTCCCTCTGTTCTGGTTCTCCTCTTACCTCCTAGTGTTTAGAGCACATAAAATGAGTTGGTTCTTCTGCTGATTATGATGACAGTAAATGCTGATTTTAAAGGCACCGTCCTCTCCTTGTTGCGATGTATCCATGGGAATGGGCTCGTGTTCAGGCGCAGCAGCGTGCCGTGGCTTTAGGTGGCTGAGCACAGGGGAGGGGTGTTTGGCCACAGTGCAGGGAACCTGTGTGCTGTCTCCTCTGCTGCGCTGCCTTCCCTGGCACAGCGTGGCTCCTGTGATCAGAGTCAGCCAAACAGCATCTCCAGCCACCAGGGTCAGGGAGAGCCGTGGCGTGGGACACTTCCCAGCAGGGAAATACTCACAGACAGGGCATCACATCCCTTGCAGGGCTCTGTGCTTGCCCCCTGGGTTTGCTGCCTGCCACAGTGCATGGCTCGCCAGGGGCTCTCGGCCACAGTGACCACCAAGGGCTACATGAAAAATCCCAAGTCTAAGCTAATTGCCCATAAATGCTGTCATTCCTGAGCTCACTCACAGAACACGCTTGGAATCGCTATGGCAATTCCTGGCAGCGCTTTGAACCAGATCCTGAGTCACCAATGCCTTGAGTCACGCCACAGCAGTGACACCCCCACACACAGCCACAGGGTCCTGCTCCCACCGAAGGCAGGCGATGCACCTGGAGAGTCATCCGTGGGACCTGGGGCCAAGCACTGCAGGGACACCAGGCAGGACATCCCCGCCTGGCCACAGGGAGCAGGAGGAGGGGCTGGCACCAACAAGGAGAGTTAGAAAGACAGCCAAAAAAGACAAAGTCTGCCTTTTTTAATAACTGCAAAATTTATTACAGTGGTTTGCTCCTGACAAGGAAGTTGGTAACCTCCTGCCTGGGAAGGAAGGGTGGGGAAGGGGAGGGTTGAGAAGGAGAAAAGGATGTGAGAGACAGAGAGAAAGAGAGACACTTAAGGACACTTTTCATTTTCTGAAAATAAAACATCTTTTACCTCCCAAACCATTTTCTCCAGTTCTTTTAAGTTCACAAAAAGAAGGTGAAACCGAACCACAGACTTCAGGAGGAAAAATGCACAAACATGTTGAAAGCAGAGACAAACATGCTCTTCTGCATCTAACAAGCTTCCACAAACCGCACGGCTCCGGGCGCAGCATCTGTGGCTCCTCAAGGCACCGGCTCTGCGGGGAGCCAGGGCAGATGACAGCCCCCTCGGAACCAGGAGCAAACACCCGCCGTGGAAAACACACCTGAACCAACCCCAGCCGTGCTGGAGGAGCCCCAGCAGAGCCGGGGGGCTGGCCGTGGCAGAGGGGCTATGCTGGGCTGCCCGGCGGTGGGGTGGGAGGAGAGGAGAGGAGAGCATGGCTGAGGCCAAGAGAAAGCAGCAGTGAGAGTCCGGTACCTCCCAGCTCGGGGAGCTGCAGCCCCCCAGTGCTGCCCAGTGGTGTCTGTGAGCCCCTGTCCTGTGGTGGGAGAGGAACCAACAGGTCTTTGCTTGTGGCTTTGGCACAGCATTTGCTGTCACATGTGGACACAGCAGAGTGTGACGCAGGATCTGGGGGCTCAGCTCGGCCTGGCAGAAGCACAAGACAATTCTTATTACTCCTTACCCATGTACTTGGGCAGGTAAATGCAGGAGGGGGCTGTAAAGCCCCCCAGCTCCCCGAGTCCCTGGGCATGTGCTGGCATGGGAGCAGCTCCGGGCTATTTGCAGCCTGGACCCTGCACCTCCCTCCGGCCCCACTGCTCTGCCACCATCACCTGCAGGCAGGAAGGGGACAGGCTCCGTCCCTGTCCCATTCTTCCCCTTGGCTGTTCTCCTGGACACGGCTGATGGCTGGAGCGAGGCAGGACCTGCACTGCCTGGGGACACCATCCCAGGGCCCCTCGTCCTTGCACTTCAGGAACCAGCTTGGGTCATGGTGCCAATGCTGCCTGGGCACCCTGACCTGCAAAGCTTTCCAGCCACAGGGATGTTGTGCCAGCACCAAGGGTACACCATGGGCCCACAGTGTCCTGAGGACAGTCCCCTGCTCCTGGTACCAAATCCCTTGGAGCCTCTGCAGCAAAGCTTTGACATCCCAGAGACGTGCTGACTGCAGACACCCGTGGGCTCCAGACACTGTGGCTGCTACGGGCTGCAAAGCCACGGCTGGTGCCTCCAGCGCTGAGAAAACTAATCTCAGCCGAGGGGTCAGCACCTCCCATCCCTGCCTGCCCTCGCTTGGCCAGGGCAGCGGCAGGACGCAGAGCAGAGCAGGCAGCCACGCTGCGGGGAGCCAGGAGCGGGGACCCCGGCACCTGAACCTTGGGGTCCCAGCATGGCCGCGTGGGGCTGACATCTCCAGCCTCAGCCCTGGGGTTCTGCTCGGCTCTGCAGAAATCCTCTGCCTGCATGCTGGTGCCTGGGAACACCCCAAATGCCACAAAACCACAACCCCGGGGGGGTTCACCTCACCTCTCCCCTGCCCTGTGCACGCGGGGCCCTGAGTCGTGGGGCAGGGTTGGGAGAGGGACGGTAACGGTGGAGAAAGGGCTGGTGGGGGCAGCAGGAGAGGAGCATAAATAGGAGAAAAGCCGGGACAAGCTTTACCCTTCCTTCGTGCCGCAGAGCTGGGTCGGGCAGGCAATAGCTAGAGCACCGTGTGTGCAGAGGAGCCGAGGGGCAGCACTGGCGATGGGGCAGTGCGGCAGCCGAGCTCAGGGCCCCGCAGCCATCAGCCGTCCTTACTGTGTATTAAAATAAACCATCTGGGACTGTTCCAATAGTTCGGGTTAAACAGCATCACTGAGACAGGCGGGGTGGAGGGGCGGCGCTGGCCCACCAGCCCCAGGCACGCGTCCTGCCCCTGCCGCCCCGCTGGCAGCGCCGGGTCCCTGCGGGCGGCCGCGCTCAAGTCCGCTTGGCGTGCAGCATCTCGATGAGGAGGTTGTTGCAGGGCACCTCCCCGCTCAGGTGCTTGTGGTAGAGGTACTCCTCCGCCTGCATGCTCAGCGCCCGGACCTCCGCCAGCCGCAGCAGCAACTGGCGAAACTTGTCCGTGGAGTGGGGGTAGTGGCAGACGGTGTACTCCAGCAGCGCCGCGTTGGCCTTCTCCTGAGCGTCCTTCGCCAGCGTGTGGTTCTCCAGGTACTTCACGTCTGCAAGGGAGAAAGAAGATGGTGATACGGTGCCAAACCCATGTGTCTGCCCCATCCGTGCCGTGCCGGGAAGGACCCACAGCCCTGTGTCAATGGCCCTCGTGCACAAAAACACAGTGCGGAGGGATTCTGTGCCCTGTCCCTGTCTGGCCACGGGCTCCTCATCCCAGCTCTGCCTCCCATGACGGGCATCCAAAATCCCCGGCAGCAGGAGGGCCGGTGCCCCCCTCCCCTCGCCACCCAGCAAACTACAAAGCCAAAATGAGTTCCCAGCTGTGCCCACACACAGGGAGCTGCTGCCATCAGCCCCCTTTAATTCCCAAAGGTCGAGGAAGCGGCTGCATTAATTCCTTGATAAACCTGGTCTTTCCAATGTGGCAACCGGGCTCCCCAGCCTGGAAACCCTAATCCTCCGCACCTCACCAGGGCCAAAGCAGCTCCCCAGTAATCCCACTGCTGGGTCTGGGGGGGAAGTGGCACAGCAGGCAGCGGCACCAAGGATCCAGCAGGGGCTGGCAGGACATGGCACTGCAGTCCTGAAAGCAGCAGTCAAGCACTCAGCTGGGGCACAAATGCCACACGGCCCCAGGGCAGAGATTGTCCCTGGGGATGCCCGGTCTGTAACTGCCACAGCAGGAGGGTGACTGCAGGGACAGCCCAGGCTGGCGGCCTGGGGTTTCTCCAGGCTTTTGGGGCAGCCCAAGCTGGGATCTGCCCTCTAAGGATGCTGCCTCAGTGCTCGGGTTGCCACCAGCGCTCTGAGAAGGAAGCACTGATTTTTAATCTGTGCAACATGTCGTTAAACCAGCCCAGTGCAGATTTCAGTGGCTTTAGGGGAACGTTGCTGTGTCCCACCCCATCAGCCAGTTACAGCCACACACAGCCACGGCATCTCACAGAATCACAGCATGTTATGGGGTTGGAAGGGACCTTTGGAGATCATCCAGTCCAACCTCCTGCCAGAGCAGGTCCACCCAGAGCAGGTTGCACAGGAACGTGTCCAGGGGGGGTTTGAATGTCTCCAGAGAAGGAGACTCCACCACCTCTCTGAGCAGCCTCTTCCGTGGCTCTGCCACGCTCAAAGTAGAGAAGTTCCTCCTCACGCTTAATGGAACTTCTTACGTTCAAGTTTGTGCCTGTTGCCTCTTGTCCTGTCAGCAAATCCCAGCACCGAGCCCATTTGGGGCGAGTGGCTTTAGTCGATGTGCTGTAGGGCACGGAGGCACCCAGCAGCGCTGCGCTCGCTGCCCACAACCAGCAGCCCTGATGCACAGCCAAATTCAGGTCTGCGTGGGAGCCCAGACACATCCCACCTGTGGGTTGGGAACGGGGAAATCTGGGCACGGCTTCTGGCCAAGGCGGCTGGGAATTTGGGGTTTATTTCTGGCAGAGCCCGGGGAGCGGAGGTGTATCCGGGGGGGCTGCGGGGCCCCCGGGGAGACACAGCCCCGGCCGTGCCCATGGCACAGAGTGCTGTGGGTCGTGCCAAGATGCACTTTATCAGATCACCCTTCCCTTTTCACTCCTGCGGCACATTTGCTCCTATTGTGGCTGCCTCCCTTCCACCCGGGTTGTTGTTATGAAATCTCTTTATCTGCATAAGGTTATTGTGCATGTCATTAAAAAAAAAAGAATTTATATTGATAAATGTCAAATCTATCCCCTGAGTTGGCTCAACAATAGCTAGTTCTACTCGATGAACTCACCTGGTTCTCTGAAAGACCCTATTCACTGTTTAATTGAATATTTGAATAATCTTTTCATTCCTGCAAGGAATAAAGAATGTTGTCCAAATAACATTGACTCACTTCATTTAGAGACACTGCAGCAGTTGCAAAGACTGTCCTGTGACAAAGCCTCCCATCACACATACAGATATGCCTGGGATTATTTCTATGCCCTCAAGTGTTCTTCCTATTCACAGCTCCTTTTGTTTGGGAGAAGCTGCTGATAAATTGCAAACGCTTAAGGGAATGTGGGCTATAAAAGCCTCTCTTCCTCCCCTCCCCAAGAGTAGCTGCTTCATGAATGTAAGTCATGAAATCGAATGATAGGTCAATCCATTAAGGCTCTATTAAGCCCTTCTGTAGAACAAAGCTAACCTGTGCCGTCCTCATAAATATTGCTATTTTGAGAAGCCCTAATTTTAATTAAATCTCTTTACCTGCTCAGGAGAGAAATCTATTTAGAACTCAAATGGCAGCTCTTGTGAGCGGGGCTTGGCTTTGATTGTGCTGTGGCAGAGTGGTAAATGTGGAAATTCTCTTGTTAAAGGCAATTACATCCTGCACATAATACACAATCCCATCCTCTACAGCTGAGCCTGCGAAGGGCAAATTACTCCAAGTGAGCTCTGCAATATGGAGAGAAAAAGTTGGATCTGGGGCAAAATGATGTATGGGGAAATACAGCTATTTGATTCCACGCCCTCCTTGAAAGCTGTTGCTCCGGGGAAGCGGAACCGCAGCCTCGATGGGCACGGTGGCCGTGGGGCTGGCTGCGCCCCGGGGGGACGCTGCTCCTGCTCGCCAGGCTGGGGGCGGTGGGGGGACAGAGGGCAGTGTGGGGGGACAGTCCTCACTGGTGCTGAGCCCATGGGGCAGCGGCCAGGGAAGGTCCTAGCTCCTTTATTTCCCAGCACTGTTTGTGCCACACCTTATCACTGCTTGAACGGCAAACTGTCATATCTAATTTCTCTGGGTTTCAAAACAGCCCCGGAGGAACAGAAAGCTGCGGGAGGAGATGCTGCAGGTGCAGGAGGGGACGGCAGCGCAGGCACCCGCCCTGCCCCGTCCCCCTGCTACCGGGGACATCCGCTGCAAACCCGAGTCAAACCAGTGCATCCTTCAGCCTGTACTGGCCCTGACCCCGTCCCCTGGGATGGGGGAGTGGGTTCCCTCTGCCTGCAGCATGTCAGTGCCCTCACTTAACCCAGTAACCCAGCGGCAGTGCTGCTCCTGGAGCAGGCTGGCTCCTCAGCGACAGTGACATACAATGATGCAGACTCTCTCTCAAGCACAAACTACCAAAACGCACGGCAGTGTTCATACGGCACAGAGAGCAGCTCATGGCCCAACTGGCAGGAGTCCCCTGGGGTGGGACGCCATGGATGGAGAAGTGCAAGAACAGACTGAGGCACTGGGAGAGGGTCAGGGATGGGTGGGGAAGGGGATGGAGACAGGGGTTCCCCAAGCTGGCATCACCATCCCAGCTCAGCACCAGCACCCGGCCGCTGCAGGGACCCAAGCACAAGTTTCCCTGGGGAAATGCCAGCTCCTGCCAGGCCCAGGTGTGTGCAATTAGCAGCGGCTGTGGAGGTGTGGGAAGGGAAGCAGCCGCAGCGGCAGAGGTGCGAGCCCAGAGCACGACAGCCAGCTGAGCCCCTCGCAGGCTCCACCACCATCCTCACGCTGGGAGGTGAGATCTCCTGCCGGGACGGGGCCGAGGGGAAGGCAATGCAAGCACCAGTAATGAAGGCAGCCGGACACCCTGGGTTCCCTGTGGTGCTCAGCACCATCCACAGCCGCACCGCCCCACCGAGGGCTGAGCGCTCCGGTGGGAGTCCCATGGGCATCCCTGCCCCAGGGTGATGCCTGTGGGAAAGGAGGCGCATCCCTGCCCGTGGAGGATGGGGAGATGCTCCCTGTGGGCGCAGTGGTGTGGGCAGGGTGGGAGCAGGACAGGAGCGGGGCAGAGCCACTCTGCAGCCCCTGGCAGCAGCATCTGCAGCTCCCGGGTATTTTGTCTGGGCGAGGTGGGATGGTGTGAACCCGCCGCCTCAGCCCGACCGCAGGCTCCGGGGCTGAGCCTAATCAGGAGCCTCGCACAGCCCCTGCCCTGCGCGGCGGCACGGGCCCTCTGACGCAAATCCCGGGAGATAGGGCCGTCCCCAGTCGCCGCCTCTGTCAACATGCCTGTTTTGCCGTGGCCGTATCAGCCGGTTGTTTCCCTGGCTGGTGAGATGGGCCAGTGACCAAAACAGGCTGCTCTCAGCCACCGGGGAGGCAATGTCCCCCACGGCTGGAGGCAGAGCCCAGACCCACAGCAGGAGGTGTTTCAGACCCCTCGGCGAGGCAGGGCAGCCGGCAGGTCCCAGCCCTCACTCCTGCCTCCTCATTAAAAGCCCCTTCGTCACCCATCGGCGCGGCAGCCGGCACGGCCGGACCCTGGGCTGTGCATGCCCCATCCAGCTGTGCTCCCACCCCTGAGACCCACAGCAGCATGGCCAGGACCCCCGAGCGCAGCCACCCCTCGTCCCAGTGCCCCCCACAGCGGTGCTCACCGAGGCTGAAGAGGATGAGGAACTTCAGGCAGACGAATTCCTGCCGGTCCACCTGGAGCGAGTGCAAGTGCAGGACGAGCTCCTGCGCCCGCAGCACCAGCGTGTTGAGGATGGAGCCAGCCTGGGCTGCGATGGTCGACATGTCCACCTGCAGGGACCAGAAAGATGTCGGCCATAGTGGCCCCAGTCCCCCCAAACCCACTGCAGGCACCCCACACATGGCAGGAGCTGGGCACCAGCCCCAAACACTGACTCAGAATTAGGGGTGTCAAAGCAAAGGCTGACGGGTGAAAAGGGAACCTGGTTTCTCCAGCGCTGCTTAAAAAAGAGAGGTGGGTGCTGGCACTGCAGGCACCTGCATCTCCATAATCCACACCTGGGGAGGGACGGGGCCCCTTCTCACATCCCACCTCTGCAAGTACAGGTGTGGCTGTTGATCTTCCCATGAGAAACTTTTTTCTCCAGAACCAGGAGCTTGATGGCAGGATGGGACAGACTACAATGGGATGGGATGGGATGGGATGGGATGGGATGGGATGGGATGGGATGGGATGGGATGGGATGGGATGGGATGGGAT
>JAOXNO010000008.1:4905544-4924629 GCA_028565335.1 Limnodromus scolopaceus
GCCCCCACTCCTGTCCCCCTGCAGCTCCTGCCATGCAGGACCCCCAGCTCTAGCAGAGCCCAGGGCAGGGCTCGTGCACTCTCCCCAGTCCCCAGCCACACCACGGGCACCAAGGCCTTCCCAGAGCCACAAACTATTCCAGCCCTGGCTGCTCCACCGCAGGACAGCCCCGTGGCTGCTGCCCAGACCAGCACTGGGCTCCATCACCCTGATGGCCGAGGGAGAGCCGCTGCCGAAGGGGGAAGGTGCAAGCGAAGAGCGGAGATCATCGGTGCAGAACAATTCACATTTATTAGTTCATACAGCTAACACTCGCTAAACATGCGTTCAACACTTATTGGTCACATTTCCACAGGTAGTCAAGTCACAGAGCAGAGCAGCGGAGCAGGGGCAGGTCGGGCTGACACGGGCCCGTGCTGGTCCCGCCGTGCCGGGGGGACCGGCTGTGCCACGGCGCGCCCGAGACCTGCCGGCAGAAACATTCATTTGGTCGTAGCGTAGTGAGGGAAAGGCAGCTCCCGAGAGGCGCAGCGCGGCGAGGGCGGCCGGACACGCTCTCCTGCCCCAGCCCCGGCTCCGAGCGTGCCAACGTTCACCGTGTGTCATGCCGAGGCAACATCCTGCTTCCCTGATTTACACAAGGGATCATGGGAAAAATGAAGTGTTTTACCGGGAGAAGCCATCACCTGGAACATCAGGGGAAGGACCTGGAGACCAGGACCAACCCATCTTGGAGGTCTCCCACAAACCAGCCATGGGCCACCCAGCACATACAGGCGAGGGCTCTGTGAGGTCCCAGGCTACACACGCAGCCTCTGCAGCGCCTCTGCACTGGGACAAAGCTGGAACCGGCCCATGGCTTGATGGGCACCGACACAAACCAAACCAGCAAGAGCCACTGCAGGGACATGTGGCCAGAGGCCACCACCCAGGCTGTGACCAGTGGCTCGGTGCAGCAGTGGCCATGGTGGTCACCGCCACGGTGCTGGGCGAGAGCAGGGTGTGTGTGGCCCAACACCTTCCCGGGGGTCCAAGGGTTCAGGCAGGAGCCAAAGCCAAATCCCGCACCCACGGCAGCAACAGGAACCAGCTCCGACCCAGACCCACGGGAAGGGGGAGAAACCTCCAGCCACCACCGCCCTGTTCTCCGCTGGCAACAAACACTGGCAGGATTTTGTTTTTCACACAATCCCTTTGAGATGATAAACAGGATGTCACACGAGGTAGTTTTGTTATGGAAATTGAGTCAATAATGTTATCAACTATTACAAGACATTTTATAAATTGAAAGAAAACAATGAATCACAAAAGGCTTTGTTAAGGTTGATCGTCATCTGGTTTCAATTTCTGTTTCTTTTTGCCCTTGGGGGCATTTCTTCCACTGAACCATGTTGCTTCTTTCATAGACTTGTTAGAGGTCAGCTGCACAGGAACTCTTTTTTTATTATTATTATTTTTTTCCCAAAGGGGAAGATACTGCTTGGATTGAGCTCACCATCTTTTTGCAGGGCTGGTTTAAACTCAGATTTGCAGATCTTGGCCGGTGCAACTGCTGGGAAAGGTGGGTCTCAGCCCTGCAAACTGGTGCTGATGGTCCCCAGTGCCAGCACCGCCCACGGCTGCATCGGCTGGATGGGGCCTTTGCCTGCTCCTGGATGCTCTCACTGAGCTGGTTCCACACCCAGCACCATTCTGGAGCAGCCTGACCGAGCCCACAACCTACTGACCACGGTGAGAAAGTTCTACTCACCAGAAATTAAGATGCTCTAATTCATAAGTAACAAACGGAGAACAGGACCCTGGGAATTCCCCTTTTCCACCGTGCGCCTTTGGGATGTTTTTCCCATCAGACCACACCTGACCCCTCAGCAGGCAAACTTCCCACAAGCCAAACCAAAAGGTTTTTTCCCCCCAAAATCTCTATGTGGGGGCTTTATTCAGCTTTCAGTGGATCCTCCAAACAAGTCATGAAAGAAGCAACCGTTGCAACATCAAAACTAGGGTTTCTCTGGGTCACATTTTAAATACTTATCCCTGAGCTTCTGTGTGTTGCGAACAACACACTGTGAACCCAGAGAAACGCCACAGCTTGATACTGACATCCTATGTATTACCCTTGATTTACACATCATCTACAACTTAAAAATTAGCTTCATACTTAAACTAGTTCCCCAAGTTTCCCCCTTTCTCCTGCCTTTTACGTGGCAGGGATGATTGCCGCTTATTATCCTGAGAAATACAGAAATAACAACATTTTCACAGACACCAAGCTTCATAGCTTCAAATCAAAACCAAGAAAGAAGAAAGAATGAATGGTAAATAGCACATTCACAGGAGAATCATTTTTTTTTTTCCTTTTTAAAAATGTAGTAAAGATAAAAGAAATTCAAGTTTTTTTTTAAAAAAGGTTGGTTTGAAGGACAAACTCCTTAACCTGAGGTGGCTGCGGTTCTGCGCAGAAGCCTGAGGAGCAAAGGGCAGGCGGCTTCTGCCACGCGTAGCCGATGGAGAGATGGGTAGCAGGTGACACTCGAGGCAAATGCCCTCTCGCTCTGCTGGCACCGCTGGCATCGCCGCCTCGCTCAGAGCATCACCACAGCACCAGGAAAATGGGCTTTACTGGGGCAGCAGCTCCCTGGCACGGGGTGCCCCGCAGCCGGCAATCCCACCGACCACCCTGCACCCATCACCCTGAAAACACCGCGTTCCCCCTCTGGGCTTTGCGTGGCTGGAGACGGCAAAAGCTCAGGATTTAAGAATTACAGGAAACTCCAGAGCTGCACCCCAACGAGCCAAAGCTGGGGGTGCCTCAGTGCAGCGCTGCGAGCTGCAGCCCGAGATGAGAAAAACGACCACGACCACCACTGGCATTCTTAACAATTAGAAAGCAACCAATGCAGATGCAAAACAGCTGGAGAGCTGGCTCCTGCCGCAACAGTTTTGCCATGGCCAGAGCCCATCGGTTCCGAGGTACCTGCCATCTCTGAGCACCCTGGTGGTCCCTCTGAGTGGCCAGGCAAGCCAAGGATGAAGACTGCCTACCAACACACACAGCGGGGTCAAGGATCAGCTCATGGGACAGAAGCCTGAACCAACAGCAAGCAGAGGAAGAAAACCCAGTTGCCTCCAAAATGCTTTTGTTGGGGCCCTGGGGTCCTGCCACAGGAGCTGGAACTCAGCCCCGGCCATTGGGAGCAGCAGGTTCTGCTCTGGGCAATGAGCTTCCAGCTGTAAAACAGCAGCTCGGACACCTCGCAGAGTCCCTCGGAACACCCGAGCTGGAGCACTTCAAATTTATGTCCCAAATCCCTGTTCAGATTAAAAGTAACTCTTCAGCTTTCCATCTGCACGGATGCTATGAAGGAGAGGAGGGGGTCAGTCAGCCAATTTATCTTTCAAATCGGGGATAAAAATTGACTTGTCATGGCAGAAAATTCTACCAAAGACTATTATTGTTGATTGATTCCTCTATGACAGAAGGTCAGATAAGCAAGAGCAGATAGATACCAAAGATAATGAACTTCCCCCTACTAGCATTAAGCACAAATAAAATATGAGTCCCTGTAAACTGAATGTTACGTGAAGAATGGAACAAAAATTCCAACCTTTCCAGGGTGTCTTTCAAACCAAATTCACAAATACATCTAGCGACTGACCTAACGTCTCTACGTCTCTAGCTACATTCCTACCTTCTCATAATACCTGAGTTTGCAATGCAACACATTCACTTTACCCTGTTTAAAAAATACAAGTCATTAGAGGACTTGGTGCAGAAGGTATTAAGAATGACTGTCCAGAGAGCCAGATTCGGGTTCGCTCCATCAGCTTCCTCCTTACTTGTCAGTTTAGTAAGGATTTTCGACTCCCTACAACAAATGGGTTATTTGGTAACGGATGGTGCTGCCAATCAACCTCTGTAAAATTTGCTTTATACAACAGAAAGCAGAAGATTCCTGTCCATTCATCATCATAAATGAATTTAGGTTTTTTTGTTGTTGTTGGTACAGCATTAGCCTTGGGAGTCTATTTTGGATAAACACAGAACACCTAATAGATTATTTCTGTTGGGTATTTGGCAATAAGATGACCACTTTTACATACACTAATTAAAACAAACTCTTATTCATCAACAGATTATAATAATTCAGTAACTGTAGAATAAAATTACTCCTATGCAATTTCAACAATTCCTTGAGTGTATAAAACAGCAAGCCAGAAGATAACCCGTAATAAAAAGATCATATCAAGCTATTTGGAAATTAAACTTAAAAGCTGAGAAATACTTTCTAACTTACAAACAGATACACTAAAATCTTCCCGTTTACACTTGAGGTACAGGCTGTATGCGGAAGGCTTTCCTGAGAAATACGCGCTTCTCCCATTTTACAGTCAGAAAGTGAATGAGATTTACGGAACCACCTTTGGATGGTGAAGCTCTCTCAAGCTGAACTGCTGCTGGGCCCAGCAGCCGTTACCCGTAACATCCTATTTAAATAATGAAAAATGAGCAGCTCGTGGACTTTTGGGAAAGGGAAACCGTCAAGCTGAGAGACGCCCAAGCAGGACGGCAAAGGCGGCGATGGCGCCGTGGGTCCGTGGCCAGCCAGCAGCGTGTCCCCAAGGAGGTCCGGCCACAGCGGCGTGACCTGGGGCACGGCAGAGCTGGTGACCGAGCAGAGGTGGCCATGGCAGGGTCACAACGTCTCCGGGGCTGCAACTGAGGCAGCGCCCGCTGGGGAAGGGGAAGGAAAGACGACTTTGGTGAATGAGACTTTTGCTCACCATCACGTTCATTTTGGTCTCGCAGCAGCTTCAGAACCTCGCTCGGTGCCACACAGAACAAGACAAAAAGGTAGCAACTGGTCCCCCTGCGCTGAAGGAACTGAGGTCATTTCCAAAAATATTTTTAAAACAGCATTCAACCGTTCATTGAAGAGCCCTCTTGGCTACACAAACATCAGATTCACATCTAAGGACAGAGGGAAGGAAATCCAGCCAGGGTGACACAGCTGCCTATGAGAGCAACTGAGTCTTTGAACGTTAATTCTTAACGAAGGAGACGAGAACAAAAGCATCTCATCCAACCTCCTCATCACCACCACGAGCAGGAAGCCGTGAGGTTACCCATGAAAACACCCAAGTTCAGATAAACACCAGCACTTAGCAACTAGTCAAATAGCCAACCAGTTGTCATCAAACCAGTTCCCTGCACGGTGGTGGGGAGGTTGCAAGATGATAAATCCAAACCTCGCAACAGCAAGGACAGAACAGTTTACAAAGTACTGCATTAATACTATTTTTTCCTGGTAGGAAGGGATTCCACAAGCAGCAGAACAGCCCTGGCAGGATATGACTACGGATCATGCACTCCCCGAGTCCAGCAGGGAAGGCTATGCCAGAGGACACTGGAGTCCCCTCTCCCCATTCCACAGGTCACATTTAACCCCGGGTACATTAACTGTTCCCAGAAACGGGCTGCTTGGGATCACTGCAACGCAGGAGCTCCTCAGAGGTCAGATACCACCCTGGAGGAATACACTAAAAGGGACAATCCTGCCTCTTCTCTAAGTAGGTTTTTCCTGCTTTTGTGAACCTAAAATGGATGTTAAGGAAGTGATAAGAAATGACTTGCTGTTCTCTAGCAACAAGAGCACCTTTGTGTGATGCCAGGAGCCTGCCAGGAACTGCGGCAAGGCGATCTCAGCCCAATGGAGAGGTCTGCAGCGACAGCGAGGGGCCGGTTGGGTTGGGGCTGGGGACAGAGCCCCCCCCTGCAGCCCCCAGGAGGGGCCGGGGCAGCCACCCCTCACCCCTCAGGAGCGCTACCATCCTGCTGGGACAGGATTCAGGGAAAGCTCAGGAGCTACCACCCAAACCCAAAAACTGTCCGGGGAAAAGAAACCAACTGGCAAGACAGACTCTTCCTTCTTCTCCACTCCCTGCCTTCTTAGAATTATTATATTTTAAGAAAAAAAGCTTGGCACTTCTCTAACACCCACCGTTTGGGACACTAACAGCTCCATCGATGAGGTGAGGCCGTTTGCTCTCTACGACAAATGCTTTTTGGGTACAAATCATGGAAAGAGCAGTGCGCAAACAGCATCTTCTCCTTGAGGTAGTCTTAGTCATCTCGGCCCCCAGCCCCCAAAATACAAAAGAACTAACCCTAACAAACACTGTAACATTAAACATCTTCACATTCTGTAAACCGCTGGAGAATGCATCTGCTGCATTCATACAGAACCATGTGCATCGTGTTGAAGATCATACATTCAACTCTGTCGTGAAATAAATATATAGGAAAAAGAGTAAAAAAAAAAAAACCACAAACAAAACCAAAACAAAACAAGATTCTTGCTACAATGGCAGGTTCTCCCACCGCTCCGTCTCCTGCCTGGGTGGCGTTTGCCCCTCTCCCGGGGTGAGCCAGCTCCCTGCCCGGGGCTCAGCGAAAGGCACCGGCCGGGGCGAGCTGGGCTCACTCTTTGCTCACGCTTGTCTTGCAGGAATGTAGAACGGCCTTAAACAGGAGAGGCAGCTGCTCCAGGGGGACATTCACCATTTTTCCTGGTAAGAAAAAAACCCAGAATTAGCAGCCACTCCTGAATCAGATTTCAGAGACACCTAAGCCAGCAACGCTGGAGATGGTTTTACCTTGAACCTCTCAGAGAAACAGTTAATCATCCCACTGCTACATTAGACATTTGATATTCATTTGGACACAACAGGATTTATTATTTACTGAATCGAAAGCTAAATAAATGGCCAAAGTCAGATCAAAATGATTTCTCCACAATGGAGCAGTATTTATAGAAACTGGGAAAGACTAAATCCTGTCTCTCCTCAAACTCCCTTGTTGATCTCGATGAGTAAATTACGAGAGCTACTCTGTGATTATTATCTAGTTCGTTACAGTGGAGGAGGATGAAGCGTACGGAGCCTTGACACAGGAGGCAAGTACCTCCCTTTGCCATAACATTCAGGAACAAACAATGTTCTAGTAACACCAGACCTTGTAGATCCAATTAGTGACATGGCAGCATTTGAAAGTTCACCTGCAGATTTCAGAGGTGCAGACAAGGTGAGAGCCGCAGGTTACGCTGCAGAACTGCCCCCCGCTCTGCTTAACACCCGCTCCTTAATTACACGGCATTTTAGGGATCTCTCTATTTCTTATGAGATAATTACTCAAACCAGCATTATACCCTTTTGAGACAAAATGCCTCTAAGATGGGATTGAAAGGAAGAAAATAAAATGGAACCTGACCAAAAAACTTAAAGGGCGTCAGGTCGGAGCAAGGCAGGTCTCCCTGGGAGCAGGGACATAACGCCAGCAGCACAGGGACAACTGGGGGAGCCAGGGGTGACAGGACATCAGCTTGAAGGTGGGGGAGAAGCTTTGACAGGAAAAGGTCCCTCACAAACATCCTCCACCAAAGTGGACAAGAATTTCACTGCTATAAATTAATTTTGTTTTAAAAGCAGGTTTCATAATTTGCACGTGATCCCAGTGGGAGAAGAGCTCAAAAAGTTACCTGCAATATATCGTATCTCTGGCAAACACATCATTAAATCCGGGAAGCGGTTTGGCTGGTGTGGGTATTTGTACTCGGTGAAGTCCTGGCAAACGTACCAGTACCGCTTGTTCAGCTGCTCCAGTTGGGACGCGTTCGTCAGACCCCTGATGTCTGAAAACGAGTACGATTGGAGTCATGAAAACATGATGAAAACATCCTGGGAAGGCAGCAGGCTCACCCCGAGTGCCATTTCTTCAGGAAAGACAAACTGATTGCTAAAACTCCGAGCTGGGTCCCTGCTTCACACACCGGTTTCTAGTGCCCAGTTGGACAAACACTAAAACTCCCGTCTCCCCTCCGGACGTGCCGACATCACGAGTGCCCTTTACACGCGTGTCTGGGCAGAGGATTTCCTTCCAGGGGAGACCAGGACGAGAACAGCTAATGTCCTAAGCTGCTCCTCTGCACAGCTCAAGGGATGCTCTTGGAGATAACGGCTCCAGCAACCTTAAATCCCCGCCTGCCTGGGGTAAAGCAGCTTTATGTCAAGGTTTAGTCCTCACAGCGGATTCAGCGTAATACTTCCTCAGACAGAAACATGTTGATTTTAGCTATATCATCTTGGCTGAGGAAAGCGCTCAACTCTATAATTCAAGGCATCATCATATTTCTCCCCATCTGCTTATGAATTATGTCATATGAGCTTTATAAACTTGTCAACTTCTTATTTTTAAATTTAGCTTTGCCAATGTCAGGCAACACACACAAAGGAAAAATGGACATTTCCAAGCTATCAAGCTGGCAGGAAGCCCCATTGCCACCGCTCAGCGTGATCGACGGCACCGGGACGCTGCTGGGGGTCCGGGAAGGATCCAGCAGGGCGCAGCAAGGAAGCTGCGGACCCTCGGAGCAGGCTCCGTGCTGTAAGACCATCTGACGGAAGAGGCATTTATCTACTGCCCAAAAGCTGACTTTTAAAAATAATTCCCAGGTATTTCACATAAAAAATTGCAAACTTCAACTAAAAATAAAAGAAGACAGGAAGTTAATGAAAATACATTTTGGAAAACAATGGAGACAGCTCGAGAAGTGCATTATCCAGAGTCAGGAAACTGCCCAGGGAAGCAAACCGGAACCTCAGCCCGGCAGAGATTGAAGCGTCAGCACTATCTGCTGCTGGAAACGAGGGGGGAGCAGGGAGCCCGCAGCACATTTTTACAGACTGCAACTATCTTTCACAGCACAAAAGACTCTGGGGTCATTTATTTCCAAAATTACAGCTGAACGCCATCCATTAAGCGTTTGCCTCTCAGTTTTCTTCATTTACAACATGAAGAAAAGCCCTGCGAGGCCCCAGCACGTGGTGGGGAGAGGTGACCCCCAGGCAGTGGCCTGAGACAGCCTGGGGGAGCCGAGTCAGGGACGAGCACCACCCGAGGAACAAAGCCCATCTCTTCCAAACCATTCCAGTTGCCAGGATAAAAAACAGGATCTTCTCACATGTTGAAGAATTACATGGATTTTGAAATGCCCAGGGTCTTGCAGCAGCCTGGGCTGCCAGCTTTAATACACTAATTAACAGGAGGAGAGAGCCCCTTCTTAGTTAGAATTCATTGCTTCCACATAGATACTTCATTTGTCATTTCTTCTGATGTGAAAGAGTTAGCATTAGGTATAGATTCTAAAAAGCAGGAAGCCAGCTAGGTGACTTAAGTATATAACCTGAAGGTAAATATTGTAAAGAGTCAGAAAAACTCTAAAAAAAGGGTGACAACTGGTTTTACAAATTCACCCTTTCAAGCAGAAAAATGAACATTATACATTTTCTAGTTGGGAATCTTTGAAAGGTTGTAATGCAAACAGTCAACTAAAAAAAGTCACGCAAATTAACTGGTTTTAAAGTATCATTTAGTAAATTGCCTAAAGCAATACTACTTTTAGATGACACATCTTTGTCTGATGAAAAGTTTGCCAGCAGCTGGTAAGTCATCACTCACCCAAACCTTACCCAGAACGGTTTTACCTCTCTGCTCTGTTCTTACTGGGGTATTGGTGCCCCTGGCACACGCCTAACACGACACACTTACTGTCCTTGAAGCCTGTATTTAAAGGCAATACAATTTGAGTAAGCAAATGAGTTAATTCACTTCCAGATTCTCTTCACGTGGGTGCCCAAGTACCCGACTCTGCAGGGAGCACGTTGGCAAACACGAGCAGAGGTCTCAGGGGTCTCAGACCCTTCCTCCTGTTTCTCATCAGGGAGGCAGAGACTGCTCAGACTCTTCCACAGAATTTCTCGGTGGGGCCAGTACCTTCTCTGCGCCAACTCACCTTGATTGAGGAAGTTGATGGCTTTCATACAGGCGTACTCCTCGTTGCTGACCTTCAACTGGTTAAATTTGCGAAAGAGGTAGATCAACCGCTCCATCACCTCCATCCCCTCTTCACTGAATCTGGAGGAGAGAGATCACACATCAACGTGTACAGGACACAGTCCGTACAATGAAAGTAAGAAGTTTATTTTAATAACTTCAGAGATGTTAATATCTTGCAAGAGAATTAAAAAAAAAATTGTCATCAAAACTGTTTGAAGTCTGCTGGCACCATTAATTTAAAGTAGAAGCAAGAAGGAAAATGACCCAGTTATGAACTTGACTGCTACAGATATTTCAGCAAAAACCCATGTCTTGGTGATTCAGTTCTTCACCAGCCTGATCTGACAGAGGAAAAGGTTTGATGGAACCAGGAATATGCAAAAACATCTCGTGTGCTTATAGGCACACTGCTTTGCCTCTCTGTGCTTGCATTCCACCAGATTTCAACAAGGACTGAATTTGCACTTTGCTGGGCTAACAGGAGGTTTAAGAGGTTTGGGGAACGAGATGAGATTTCATAGAAAGGTGGAATGTCTTGTAGGACACAAAAATACCCTGCAAAGCCCCTGCTGTCCTGCCAGATGCAAGGACCAGGGGGTATCCCCCCTCTGCCTGGTGCTTCGTCGCATCTATCGCGATAGAGCGGCTCACAGCCACGTTACACACCACCCTGCTGCTCTCCTGATGGACGTTTTTGCAGCATAAAAGCACCTCCAGCAGCCCTTGGAGTGCCTCCCCGTTCAGAAGACAAGCCGTCCCCAGCAACGTTTCACATGTTGTCACCCCTCCCCACCTCACACCTTTCTCCAGTTTGTGCTTTCCACCACCTGCAGCAGCCAGGGGAACCCACGCTGGCCACCAGCAGAAGGTGGCCGTCCTCGGGGGTGTCCCCAGGAGCTGTGCAGCTGCCCACCCGGGGGAGCTGGGACCAGCGCTGCTTTACAGCTCGCTGCAGAGGAACGCTGGGTCTCCACAACACACACCCCCAACCCGACATCCAAACTGTTGCTTTTCAACAAACCCCTCCATCCCACGAGGCTGGTAAATCAACATAAACCTTTGCCTATAGAAGCAGCGCAATGCCCAGGCTCTGCACAGCACATCCCAGCGCAGAGCAGCTCCCTGCAGGGCTGTGGGAACCCAGACCCTCCCTCCCACAAAGGCCGCTTCCAACGGCTGAAGCGCCTACAATTTCTCCCGTCTGTAGAGACACAGCTTTGTTTTAACGAGCGAGGCACCACAGTGACCCGCGCAGCACGGTGGCGCCCGCTCCTGTTATCTGCCAGGCAGGTGCGGGAGCTCACCTCCCGAAAATTCCCGGGAGTGACTCACAGCGATCGGCCACTTCCACCCGGCCGCGTTTATCGCCTCTTCGTTACGGTTTGTTAATCTTCCTCGGCTGAGAGCTTCTGGGGTGAGACGTGCTGCAGGAAGGCTGGGGTCCTTCTCGCAGATACAAGTACTCATGAAGGCACAAAGAACCAAGGCTAAAGGGAGCGGAACTGCAGGTTGGGGTCCCAGGTTGAGTGGTGCTCTCCAAGGAACACACTCCGTTTCCTTCTAAACTTTCCCCCTCAAATGAAGTGCAGGATTCATTGCACTAAATTAATGCATATCAAGATCCAACCAGAACTGCACTGCTGCTCATGTGGACTGTCAGGGACGCTCCGCTGGGGTCTGGATCCACCATCCACACCAGCCCTGAAGCATCCCACCAGGGACAGCCCCGCTCGTTGCCAAATCTCTACCCTTTGCCGAGAACAAGCTGCGCATCTCCTGAGGGTCCACACTCACCAAGAGAGGCCGGCGCCAGAGCCGGGCAGGAGAGAGGAGAGGGCACAGGGAACCTAAACCTCCCCAGCATCCCCTGGGAAATGGCCTGATAGAGATTTTGTGGGTGCAGAATGAGGTCGCGCTGCTCAAGGGGGTGTCACTGTTTCCTCACGAGTGACACCCCGAGCGGGCACCACCAAAGAGCCACAGCGTAAGCAACAGGCGGCAGTGGAGCTGGAGGGCACAGAGCCCACGGGCACGCTCCGGGACCATCCCACGCGTGCCAACAGCCAGAACGGCCTCTCAGGAACACATCTCACAGCAATGCTCCCGGTTTCAAAGAAACCACACATTGCAAAAATGCTCAGAAGTGGGACAGAAGTGTTTAGGGACGCTTCAGCTGCACTCTGGCATTGTGCAGTGCAAAGAATAAGAGCACAGCCAGAAAGCCATCTTTGAATAGAACAAAAATAGAACCTTTTCCACTGAATAATACCTTATTTTGGCATGTGTGTTTGTTTACTTCAAAGTTATTTGTAAAATGCATGGTGGAGTTTGACCCCAGAGAAGTGAAAACAAGCTATCTGAACTCCAGGTCACTTCTTCAAGAAAGTAATATTGTCAGCGATGAAAGCCTTGTCGGCTAATCTAAAGTTGTACAAGTTTTCTTGCTCTCAAGTTGACATTAAAAATCTTGCAGGTGCAAGATTGCAAAGCTCAAGAAGTTAATGAGCACAAAGACCACTCAGTCGTCTGTTGGGCTTAATTGTTTTTAGAGCATGCACATTTTTACCAGCCACTCATCACTTCATAAATCCAGGAGAGCTCTTCTCTCATTCCTGCAGTTGAACTGTCTTACTTTCCCCGGCATGCTTTCCTCCCCCTTTCCAACAAAGCTGTTCTGTTTTTCACAGCCCTATTTCTTCTCGAGGACCGACTCCTCCACACACTTTTCCTCGCAGTTTACACCAGGCAAGTTTCTGGCTGGGAGTTATCGGGATCAGCTGGGGAGGAGGGGGAGGGAAGCACTATCAGGAGTGCTGGGGGAGGTCAGGAATCTATTCATTTCATATTCATCTCCAGAAAAACAGCACAATAAAAGAAAACATTTGATCTAGCAGGCAAACAGAACATTTAGCCAGTTGTTAGAAGTGATTAAAATACAGGGGCTGGGGAGCTCATCCTATGGCTTCGTTCATCACGTACCCAAGCATCGGCATCGCTCCTGTCATTTTTACAAACTCAGAAGAGGAATTAACCCAAAGCGCCAACTACCACAGCTCGGGGGGGTGTCTTCAGCCAGCTGTGAGATCTAACACACTTTGGTTTGCAGTCATGACTGATCAACGCCAGAGGAAACAGCGGCTCCTTGAAAATGCCCCGAGTCGGACACCGCTCCACAGGAGCCCCTCGCAAATCCAAAGGGCCCAGCTTTTCTGTGAGCGCACGGGACAGGGGGAGTGACACCCCCGAAGCACCCCACTGCCGCCTGCAGACACGCTACAGGGAGGGAGCCACACAGCTGGAGACCCCTCATCTGTGCAACTTCCCGCTAAATGGCTTTTTTGGTGTGCATTTTCCCGTGTTACTAATGACAATTAATGATACTTGAAAAGCTAAATCAGAAGAAGAGCCTGCAGAAACATTCCACTCCCAAGAACATCTATTCTCATCCAACACAGATCTTCTCTGAAGGACCTTTGAGGCGACCAGCTCTGAATTGCTGGTTTCTGAAGGGCGAGGATTCCTCCTTTGTCTTGTTGTCTTACCTCTCGCTTGTATTTATCGCAAACCCAAACCGAAACAAACACTTCTCTTTTGAGGCTCTGACCAGGACAGTAGGAACAAAAGGACGGCTGAATGCAGAACAAGTGTTCTTGTGGTTTTCTATGACCCTCGCTGTTCCTCGCAGGAGCAGCACCAGATGCACGATGAATGGCCGGGCAGAACATCTCCACGGAGGAACCTGCCCCAGGAAACGAGACACCTGGGGCCAGCTCTCAGCTCCTCCACCCCAGCCTCAGCCAGCCCCTCCAGGTGGCAAAAGAGACATACAAAGGAACCTCAAGGAACCGTTAGATGCTGCGGTGGCTGAGGACCACAGCAGAATTTTACATCTCTGTTTATCTGACACTTGGATCCCCTGGTGACTCCCGCACCACTGCCAACCCCAGCAAGGCAATTGTTATAAGGGAGGGTGGGCAGCAGTTTCTGTAAATCCTAAGTATTCTGCCATAATATTGAGAGATTGTGAGTCTGCTACCAAAAGGAGGATCTGTCTGGCACCAAGACCACAAAACAAAACACCCAAACCAGAAAAACACCACCCTGACCAAAATGATAAATGAAAGGCAGGTTCCTCAGAGCATCAGATAGTACGTACCATGGAAAAAACACGAGCTAAGTTGCAACATCTTTAAATTTATGTAATCAAAACAATGAAATAGCAATTAATAATGACCACTTTGATAATACAGACAACCAGCTTTGTGAACAGCCTTTCCACTGGCCCAAAGCGTTTTTAACTAAGACCTTCCGTCCTGTATTTCAGGGTTACCCAAAATGCTGGTTAGTTCTACCCTCCCCATAAAAAAGGGGGCTTGTAGAACTGTGCTGGAGGAGGGCAGCATTGCTGCAGGAACATCACAGCACCACAGCGCACCACGCACCTTCCCCTGCAGAGGGAAGTTTTTGATTCAACACTGACTAACCATGGGGTACTTTCTGAGCCTGGAGCAACCATTCCCCTAAAGAACAGAAAAGGAGAACAGCGGTGGGTGAAGTGACCCACCCCAGAAGAGGTGGTGAGCCGGTCACAGGGCCAGAAACAGGCACCCAACCACCATCCTCCCACTGGCTCCTCCATCTCCAGATCTCGTTCCCGTTCCTGCAGGCTGAGCCCCATCTCTCACCTGTGCAGCTCGTCGTCAGAGGGAGAGTATTTGGAGGTGACATCCGCGAGGTCACCAAAGATCTGCTTGCTGTAAACAGTCAGCGAGGAGAGCAGGATGAGCTCCTGCCACGTAGAGCTGAGCAGGCAGGTATAGTCCTTGATGGAGAGCTCGCAGAAGAACGGCAGCTTCTTGATCCAAGCAATCTGCCTGAAAAGCAATTCATCCGCCAGACGACACAACAACGCAAACAGCTCTGCCTGAGTCACTTTGTACCTGCAGGCACAGTCAATATGAAGGCATAAAAACAATTAACAACATCGAATGACATCATCTGACGAGGCGCTTGAAAAGCAAGGCAAACACCACAGGAATTCATGTTCAGGTGCTGGTGCCCAGGGTGTCACCTGGCGTTGGGAGCAGTGATGGCCATTGCCCAGCGTGCCTGGCCGGGGGTTGCGAGGGGAGCCCCCGACCCCCAGACTCCCCTACCCAGCCAGCACCCAGCCCACTGGGCATGGGGCAGCCCTGCAGCTCTTGCCAACAGATTGACCACCCAGCTTTTTTCCACCCACGTGTATCTTTCCAGCTACTGTCCTTATTACTGGGCTTTTTGTACAGTTAATGCAGCCTCAGGGCTGAAACCCATCAAACCCCACTCCCACACAAGGGCAGAGACCACCCAAGGCACGTGGTCTGGTTTGCCGCTTGCACTACAGCTGCATCTTCTCCCAGGGGAGATGCTCCCTGTGGCCATCGGGCCACCAAGGCAGGCACCCAGCTCCCCCCCTTGCCCTCAGCAGCCTCCGCCGCAGGAGCCGGAGCCGTGGGCGCAGGCAGGAACGGCCAGACCCAAGGGACAGCCAGGAACAGGCATCCCCGGGCAGCCGCTGGCACCACTCACCCGTCCTCAATGAGCATCGGCGTGCCCAGCGGCTCCAGGTCCTCCGCGGACACCAGCTGATTGATGAGACTGTGCGACTGGGGGTCCAGGCTGCGCGTTTGGGGGGGCATCAGAGCCGAGTGAGCAGAATAGCTAAAAAGGTGCGGGAGGTACTGGTAGTGCGTGGACACCGGCGTCCCGATATACTGATCCCTGAGTGCAGCGAATCCATTCAGCTCCACGGACCTACTAGAAAAGGAAAAGCTTTTTAATATACCCCCAGAATTCCACCCGATTAATTAAATTGCTGCATCCAGCTCCATCAGAAATGTTAATAAAAATACAGAGGGGAAAAAACAGAACGGAAAATGCCTTTGTGTTTAAAGCATACGCTGGAAGTAACTGAGCCCGTGCAGAGCAGACCCCTTTCACCGCCTCGCGTCGAGCCTGGCTCAGGGCTCACTCCACTAACGGAGATGTGGGAACTGCTGCCCTGCAGCCACTCAGAGTCAAATCAGAAACCCAACTGTACAAAGCATTTCCAGCCTGGCTTCCTTAAAGGGACAGAATTTAGGATTGTAAATTAAGTACTTACACAGCCAGAGAACACAAATATCTCCTGGCTTAAGATGCAGCTGAAAGCAGACAGGATGCAAGTCAGATTCTCACTGTGTTTACAATCAAAGGCTGCATCAGGACACTGCCAGTAACAGTAACTGACATTAACATAACACCATCAATTAATAACCTAAACGGAGTAATTTTCAAAATCTGAGCACAGTGCAGAAAAAGAGCTTATGCAGAATGAGTAGTGAAAGGTAATTGAGTTCCCATGATCTGCAAAAAAACCATCAATACAAATTAAGAGATATATTTTAAATACAACTTTAACTCAACATTGCCTTCTTTTTCATTTGCTCATGAGCATTTCACCTCCCGGTTCAACTCTTTTCCATCCCGTGGCTGTCTGTCTTAAAACCCAATTAGAGATGTAAGACTCCGCAGGACGCTCAGTTTATGCAAAGCTGCACCCACGGGGCACTTCCTACGCTGGCCCGAAGCCCCGCTCAGGGACAGACAGACAGACAAGAGCACCGCAACACGGAATTCCTCCAGGGGTCATTCCCACCTTGAAGATGGAGTAGAAACGGGCGAAGGCTGGTTGCTCTCAGAAACTCCGTTTCCAGGGGAACTATGGTCACTGTCTCCGTTGTTGCTCCATGACATGTTCGCCTCTCCCTCAAATTCTTGCCCAGACATAATTCTCTCAATCTCTTCCTCTGATATCTGTCAAAGACAGGACCATTATCGTTACTTCAGCTGAGAACAGGAGGAAGGCAGAGCCTCGGCCCGTGAACACCTTGGCTGTACGGCCACGTCCAGCGGAGCTGAAGCCACCCCGCAGGAGGAGGAAGGCTCCCGCAGGTATCACACCTTCCCTTCACGTTGAACAGCACACATGAAAAATTCTGTTCACAGCTAATCGTGGTGACCTCCAGTGCCTGCAGCACAACTGAAGTGACGGTAACAGAGCAGGCAGGAACGGACACATGAGAAGATGATGTCAAACACACGCAGCCAGGAGCCGTAAATCAGCCTCTGTCACACAGTGAAAAACCTGGGAGTAATTGAGGCCAGTTCCTCGGGAACATCACTCAGTACCCGGGGGAGGTAAAGGCAAGCAGGAGGTGTAGCTGGCTCTGGTTTGATAAAGCAATTGAGAGAGGTAAGGTGACACGTATAAAATTAGACAGAAAAATGTTTACAGGGAATCATTGTTTGCTATTCTTCCCCAGGTAAGAACTAGATGGCACCTAAAGAAGTAATCAAGCATCTAATACTTAAAACAAGTATTAGGGAATAATATATATGAAGGTAAAATGGACCAAAAAGAAAATGTAAAAAACGAAGTTCCCTTAAGTACAGAGTTTCAAGAAGGAGGTGGGTATGCTCCTGGAGAAATGTTGCATCCATAGTGGGGAAAATGCAACAGAAAACTTTCTGGGCTTTTTTTTTTTTTCCCCAGTTATACACATGTCCCTTAGTGAGGCTGTCACAAAACATCAAAAGTTAACACGCTGAAAGAAAGTGCAGTGAACTCTGAACATCATTTTCAGGAGCCAAATATTGCTTAGACAGTTCATTCTGGTCTTGCAAAAGCATCAGAAAAGCCCAGCAAGTTCCCCCGGGCACAGACCCTGAAGAGCCCAACAGCGGAACAGTCTCCTGGAGCCGATGGCACGACCCATGGACCAACACTGACCGACCCCACGGGTCTGGGGTGAGCAGGGGCCCGCGCTGGCCACCAAAGGCTGCTGGTTGGCCACAGCTGCACTGCTCAGAGGCACAAAAACTATTACCTGGCCAGAAATTAAATGTTTCTTCTTCCTTGATAGGCAGGCTTTGAGAATCAGTAACCAATGCTGTTATAAATAGGGTGTTTGCAAACAGCAAAAAGTGTTCCATGGTGACTAAGAGGTGTTACTGTCCGGGGCAGGCAACAGGAACAGCCGCGCTGCCCGATTCCTGCCTCTTCCTCCCTTCCCTACGGAGGACCCTGCTGAGAGAACGGGGCATCTGGCTGCTGGGCTTCTCCTGGTTTGGGTCTGGACTGGGGCGAGTGGTCTCTCCAGAGGCACAGCCAGCCACAGAAAATGCTTCCAGCGTTACTTCTATTTTATTAAAATAAATAGTAAACTTTTAAAAGACCTCTTTTCCAGAAGTGAGCTGAAAACGGCCATCATTTCTCAGCCGTGCGGTACAAGCCGTTGTGCTGAATTACCTCCCGCTTTACAAGACGTCTCCAGACAAGCCGTGCCATCCATCAGCGGGACATTTACGGGGTGCCCACTGAAGGACCCGCAGCCGCCAGATTTACTGGGCGCTGCCGAGGGACGGACGTCCTTGTGCTGCTCACAAAGGACGGTGCCGCGAGGGCCAGGGACTGCCCCTGCACTCACACCGGGACCCGGGGACCGCGCCGTGGCCCCTCGGGGACAGGCAAGCACCCGGCTTTATTTACAAATCTGCTGTTCCCGAGATGCGTTTCTAACACTTGTGCAGAAAGCCCTGCGCCGCCGGCGGAAGGGAAAGGCTGGGTCAAAGGGACCCCGTCCCCATCCCACGCCGAGCTGCTGCCATGGTGCCAGCCCAGCGTCCCCAGGCGTGTGGCGAGGCCACAGAGCGACGGCTGGGGGGGACCCGGGGAGAAACGGTGGGACGTGCTCACCTGGACAGGCCCGATGCTTTTGTTTCTGCCTCCCGGCATGCCGTCCTCTCTGATTGCTGGAAGAAAACAGCCAAACCTTGGTGAGGAACTGTTCGGTACTACCGTTCGGCAGTCCAGAAATACACAAGAAGGTACCTGCTACTTTGAAAAAAAATCTTTTTATCTGAAAAGATTCATTTTGTTCATCAAAGCAGTTTACACAGAACCCTCCAATGCTTTCCAGGGCCCCGGGAAGCTCTACCAGTACCCATCATGATCCCCAGCCCCGAGGGCACAAACACATCACTGGGGCTCCAAGCACCACTCCAGGAGTTCAGCATTTCTTCATAGAATCATAGAGTCGTCTAGGTTGGAAGGGACCTTAAAGATCATCTAGTCCAACCATCAACCTAACTCTGACAAAAAAATAAATAAGAA
>JAOXNO010000008.1:4924729-4935342 GCA_028565335.1 Limnodromus scolopaceus
CTCCCCTGGCACAACTTGAGGCCATTTCCCCTTGTCCTATCTCCTGTGACTTGGAAGACAAGACCGATCCCCCCTGGCTACACCCCCCCTTCAGGTAGTTATAGAGCGCGATAAGGTCTCCCCTCAGCCTCCTCTTCTCCAGACTGATTCACGTGATCCCTGAGCGACAGGTAATGAAGGAGCAGCAATCCTGTACCACCACTGCTTCCGGGATAATTTGAGAGGTGGCACAGGGAAAGCAAACCCACTTCCCCTCCAGAAACGGGTACCCACGACTGCTAGAAAATGGAAGGCAAACGCTGGCGTTTCTACCTGCACCGCAGGCAGCCCCGACCCACCGCGAGCCAGACACCCCCGCAGAGACACCCCCGCAGAGACACCCCCGGAGCCCTTCTCCAGGGACTACCAGGAGCACGGCCACCCCAGCGGGGCTGGGTTCGCTACAGCTCCCAGGGGAAATGGAGGGAGACGCTCTGCCCAGCCGGTCGCCTGCAGAGCCCCCCTTTGACGTTGGAGTTACTAGACCCAGCCACGCAGCTCCGTTTCGGAAGGACAGCCAGGTTTCTCATCACAGCAGCTGCAGTTTTAAGGCTCTTTAAACATTTCCCAGAGAGCTTCAGGGAAGTCCAATTAAGGGGATTATCCTGGAGCTGCTTCTCTACCTCCCTCTTCCCTCTGCTTTTCTCTTTACCAGCAGAGCGGCTCTGCAGAGGCCGGCACGTTGCGGGACCATCCCCGCTCCTCGCGCGCCTCCTCTCCCGGGCCGGGTCCCCCCGTTTATCGGGTCCCGATCTCTTTCCCACCGCGACCCGGCCGGACTTGGCAGCGGGCTCTCCCCAGCTGCGCCGTGACCTTGCTGCTGCCGGCCGGCCTCACCCTGCTCCGCACACGGGCTGCTGCCAGCCCTCCAGAAACACACAGTGACACTAAATTTAGGGGGGGGGAAAAAAAAAAACCAAAAAAACTGTAGCAGAAAAGCCACGCTGCTGCCTGAGCTTAGAGACCCCCAGCTCCAGGCACCCCCGTCTCCGTGGTGCCGCACTGGCATCGTGGGGCTCACCCCGGCACGGCAGAGCCACGCACACACTCCCACAAAAACTGCATTTTCCCCGAGCCGTTACCGGCGAGTCAAACCAGGCAAAAGTCACCACAACGAATCCGTCCTGAGGATTTCCAGCTCTCCAGGTGTGAGCAGCAGCAGAGCCATCCCCGGGACACCTCACCCCGCGGCTCAGCCATACGGCGTTAACCCTTCTAATGCAAACACCGTCACCTCCACAGCGCAGCAAGTATTTTCATTTGAAACCCCAGGCAGCATCCCTGGGAGCGCACTGGAGAAGCCTCCAACACGGGATATAAAACCATTATGGTTATCTTTTATGTCATACACATCTTTTCAGACACAGCAAGACAACAACTCATTTCAGCAAACAAGGCTGTTTATATGGATGCCCCATCCCTGGAAGCGTTTAAGGCCAGGCTGGATGGGGCTTGGAGCAACCTGGTCTGGTGGGAGGTGTCCCTGCCCAGGGCAGGGGGTTGGAACTGGGGGGGCTTTAAGGTCCTTTCCAACTCTAACCATTCGATGATTCTATGACGGTTTATGAAAGCTTTTTCCAAAAAACCATTAGTTTCTCATTAAAAACTTGCCCTGGTTTGGGGGGTTACTCCTCCCCAGGGGCAACACCCTACACTTGCCCGTGGTGGAACTTCATCAGGTTCCTCTCCGCCCAGCTCTCCAGCCTGTCCATGCGTTTTTGCCACATTAGTACATTGAAGCATAGAAACAGTGATTTTCAGGATAAACGCAAGGACAGACCCGCCAGGAAGGACCGTAACAAACTCTTACCCTCCCTGAAAACAGGGATCACAACGAGCAGCTCTCCAAATACTCCCAGGTGCGTTCAACTCGGAGATTTTCCCCCCAATAAAGTAAAAAAAAAAGTAGCTCGGGAAGAATTTTCTACCCATGCATAATTTTGCTGAAGTTCCACTTTTTCTTGGGACGGGGCTGCACGACAGTCAATGTCACCTCAAAGCTGGGGTTCCCCCCCCCCCCAAACCCCACAACTCCGTGCCTTACCCCAATTTAACAAAAACCGGATTAAAAAAAATAACTATTTTTTTTTAGACCTAGTTAAATAACTCAGCAGCTCAATTCTGCCTTACTTGGGGGGCTCAGGGGCTCCCCAATGCCCGGTGGGGGTCCCCCGGGGCGGGGGAAGGCAATGCCGGTACCGGTGGGGACCCACGGGGCCGCCAGGTGGCGCTGTGACCCCGCGGGTGAGCCACGCGCTGCCGCGCCACCGGAGCGCGCGCTGTCCCGCCACCGGGGCGCGCCTTTGCGAGCCCTTTTCCCGGTTCATTCCCGGTCCTTGCCCACCCGCTCCCCCCGCGCCGGGGCCGGCGCGGGGGGTGCGGGTGGGCAAGGTCCGGGCAAGAACCCGGAAAAGGGCTCGCAGAACCACTTAAAAAATGTCCCTAATTTGCCCCAAATTGATGCCACCCCGGTGACAGAAGTGCCACCGGAGGCATCCCCGAAAGAATAAAATTATCCCGGTCAGGCAGAAGTACAGCCTTGGGTGCAAAAAGATCCTGGGGAACCCAGCCCATCCCAATAAACCTCCCGGAGAGAATTTGTAAATCACAGCAGCCGGCTGAGAAGGTTCCCAATCCCATTCCTCGAGATAAGGGTTTCTAAAGGAAAATCCTGGTGGATTTGCAGTAGATTTATGGAAGTTTTAGTGCTTCTGACAGGCGGCTTGCGGATGAGCGATGACACTAACGGCATCGACATCTGCGTTTAAAAAAAACCATGAGATGATGCTTCGGTTTGGTGGCCGGGCAGGGTCCTCACCACCAACTCCTCCCTGCTGCCATTAAACCAAGAAATCATAGAATGGAGGTGGAAGGGACCTCAAAGATGGGACCTCAAAGATGGGACCTCAAAGATGGGACCTCAAAGATGGGACCTCAAAGATGGGACCTCAAAGATCATCGGGTTCCAACCCCCCTGCCCTGGGCAGGGATACCTCCCACCAGACCAGGTTGCTCCAAGCCCCATCCAGCCTGGCCTTGAACCCCTCCAGGGATGGGGCAGCCACAGCTGCTCTGAGCAACCTGGGCCAGTGTCTCATCATCCTCACAGGAAAGAATTTCTTTCTAATAGCTAATCTAAGTCTCCCCTCTTCCAATTTAAAACCATTACCCATTGTCCTGTCACTGCACTTCCTGACAAAGAGTCAAAATCTCTGCTTTTAATGGGCAACGATATTTCCAGAGATTAAAAAGCCAAAAGATAGGAGCGAAGAGCAGAGACGTGTCACTGAAAAAAATCCCAATCTATTTTTTATTATTAATTTCTGAGCTACTCACAATTTTCCATCCTGAAGATGACAGCGTAGCATTTCATCACCCCTGCACACGTGGGGACTAAGGGGTGGCTGTCCCTAGCCCAGGTCACACTTGTCTCCTCAGTGACCTCCTCCCTGGCAAAACTACCCCTGGGATTCCCCAGCTCCATACGGCGCTGCCGGGAGCCGGCATCATCACCCGGAGCCGGGCACTAAGGGAAGACCCTCGCACCCACCTGCTGGTTAAACTCCCACGATAACAAACAGGAAAAGTCTGACTCGGAGCTCTTGGAACTTCAGAATTCTATTCAAATACATGCGATTTTGCCACATTAGTACATTGAAGCAAAGAAATAGTGATTTTCAGGATAAACGCAAGGACAGATCTGCCAGGAAGGACCGTAACAAACTCTTACCCTCCCTGAAAACAGGGATCACAATGATCAGTTCTCCAAATATTTATAGGTGCTTTCAATTCATATAGATTCTTCCCCCAATAAAGTAACAAAGTAGCTCAGGAAGAATTCTCTATCTATGTGTAATTTTGCTGAAGTTCCACCTTTTCTCACCAGGACGTGGGGAGGCAGAACTGCAGGACAGGGCGGCAGCCGAGGCAGGGCGGCACGCGCGGCTGACACCGGCCCCAGCCTGCACCTCCGCCACTGAAAACCCCGCTTTTCCTTACCTTTCCGGTTCATGCCCATCTGGAGGCATTTGAGCAGCCGGCAGTACTGGCACCTGTTGCGCTGTTTGCGTGACATGACGCAGTTCTTGTCGCGGCTGCATCTGTAAACCCGCTTGTTGCAGATGCTCCTCTTGAAGAACCCCTTGCAGCCCTCGCAGGAGATGATCCCATAGTGCAGCCCCGTCGCTCTGTCCCCGCAGATCAGGCAGGTTCGCTGATCCACCCGCTCATCTGCCAGAGAGGAGAAAGGCTTTGAGGTCAACGGAACGGCTTCACCGAGCGATCAGGAGGGGAGCGGGACAGTCCCGGCACACCGTGGCCCGGACAGACGGACGTGGCACAGGCACCGCTGCCGGCACAGCCCGGCTGGAGATGCCGCCGGCACGGGGCTCCTCACCCCCTTTACTCGGCCGGCAGAGCACGGTGTGTCACCCCAGGGCTCCACAGCCTGCAGCAAACCCACAACCACCAATAAAGTCATTTCAATTCACCGTATCCATAGGATATCAAGTCCAGAAATTCTTGACAGTGGCAAGAAGAGTGAAGTAAAACCCAAGTTTGCTTGAAAACCAGGCTCTTGGAAATGCCCTCAGTCACATCATTTATCAGAAGTGGAAGGAAGGGGTAAAGGAAAGTGGTTGAGAAGGTGAATAACGAGAGGCGGGGAGAGGGCAGCAAGAGAAGGGACAGAGACAGACAGGCCTGGTCAGAAAATCAATGAGACAGTATAAGGAAAAGAAAGAATAAAAAAAATGACTTGGAGAACAAGAAGGAGGAAAAGAAGAGCACAAATTCAAAACACAGAAACCATCTGACATGATTACTCTAAAAAAGACAGCCCAGGCCGAGCAGGACGGGAGGAGGAAGCCGGGAGCAGCAGGGGCTGGCGTGGGAGGGGGAGCGGGGCAGTGGGTGACACCGCCGCAAGTCACCCCAAATTCAGACAAGACAGGGCCACAAAAGTGCCCTTTTTCTTGTTCCCGTTTTGTATCGTTCAGGGAAATGATACAGACCTTGGAAATCCCCCACCTTATGAGGGCCCAGTTGGGGACGATGAGCTGGTTCCAACTCACCCCAGCAAGACAACACTGAGCCTGGCTTTCATCACTTAGATTTGACCAGGGAGTTTTCCGAGACAAAGGTGTCCTTATCTGCAGGACTTGGGGAGCGGCAGGAGGCAGAGTCACAGTGAAGTCCCCTCCAATCTTGATAAAGCCTAAGCAGCCCGACAGACCAGCGTGTAGCCTCCTACTACTGGAGACCACGTGAACGCACTACAAATAAGGAGCCAAACGGATTAGGATCAGAAACGAAACCTGTTTTCAGTTACAGAAACCAAGCAAAAAATCTAAACCAGCTGCTGGTGTTGGTGAGCAGCTTTCTCCATGGTTTAAACCCAGTGGAAACCACAACCAATGCGAATTAATCTTTAAAAGGTTTGCTACTGCAGAGAAGTGCAAATGTGCAAGCTGTGCAAGTTCCACTGCAGCTCTTATAAAACCTTAAAATAAAGGGAGGAACGAAGGAAACGCAAACTTTTAGTGAAAAAACGTTCGCGGTGTCATCACTGCCCTAAAACACTCCCAGTTTTACAGGACAGACAAGCTCAGGTATGTGCTGGGCGCAGCCCCGCAGGAATGCTGGCACCCACCCGGCCGGGGCTATCTGGGCATCTCGCCCAAGGGAGGCCACTAAACATGACTTTGTAGTGGCCAATTGCATAATCTCCACCTTCAGCCATCTGATAAGGCCGGGAGGGCCCGGGGATTAGCCGGGGACAGAGGAGTCCTCTATCTGCAGGGCTGAGCTCCGCCTCAGCCCCCCCGGCCCCCACCGGCAGGGCCATAAATCGCGGGGGGATCCCGAGGTCAGCAGCGGTGGCCGCGTTTGCCGCCGGGGAGGAACCGGGGAGCCGGGAAAGGACCGGTTTATACACATGGCACCGGGCAGAGGGGGAGGTGGTGGGTTGTGGCAGCATCCCCCCCATCTCGCAGCATCCCCCCCCCATCCCACAGCATCCACTGGGATGCCGGGGCTCCCTCCTCACCCCAGCACTCCGACAGCCCCGGGTGGAAATGAGGGCTCATTTCCAGGCGCAGCTGGTTTTGTTGCAGGAAGAATAGGGCCGCCGTGGCCTGGCGAAGCCGGGGTGATGAAAGGGAGGAGGAATCGGGATCCTTCCCTCGCCGTCCCCATCTCCCCGCGAGCAGGGTGACGGCAAGGTGGTGTGAATGGCCCCACTGCCACAATAACTGCACATGCCTCCCTGCAGAAGCTGTTAATTGGGTGCGTTTCCAGAGGAGAACTGGCCGCAGAAGAGCGGCACGCACCGGGAACAAAGAGCCAGACCTCCAGGGACCAGCGAGGTGCCCGTACACCCCGCAAACTGCCGCTCAAACCAGTCTGGGAGATGAAAAATAATTACCTACAGAAATTCTTAGGGTCTCAGAGGTTTAAAAAAACCCTGTAGGAGCCGTGCCCAGGCCCGGGACGCTCCCCCTGCGGCCCAGGGGTTTGTCAGCTCCTGACCTTTGCTATTTTTCACCCTACTTAATGCAAGCGCCTTGTGTAGGCGAGGGCTGGGGCAGCCGGGGCAGAATTACAGCAAACTTCATAGAAATGGTAAAGCACGGGCAAATTTAAAGCAGTTTGGCGCTGGGGGTGCTCTGAACTCCCTTATCCTTGAAATTTCACCAGAATTATCAACACACATCGTAAGTACAGCAATTTTACAGCAAGCAGCTCTGGCTCTGATACCGCTCGTCTCACCGATCCCTTGGTTTCAAAAGCCCCACAAGACAAGGTAGGTCAGGGAACAAAGCAATTGGTAAGAAGTTTTGCGTGGTTTTTTTTTTTTTTTTTTTTTCAAATACCTTGCACATGTTTTATTTCAGAGAGAGGGCTGAAGAAGCTTCCCCCCCCCTCAATTTTCCTGATGGTCTTACGTTTAAGGAACTCATACTCGGGATATTCTGGCTTTGTTCTCCCAGCCCATTGTAGCAGGGGCCACTAAATCAAACAGTTGCTGCTACGACAAAAGCACTCACAAAAATCTCAACCTCATCTTGAACCCTGAAGATTTTTATGGCTACTCCCTCGCTAACCCCTCCCCAAAGCCACATTAAAGGATGTATTGTTTTCAAAGGTCATGGTAGGTTTCATACCACATTTTAATACAATGTAAATTCTCCAAGAATATGATGATGTTACACAAGAGTCACATAAGATGGTGCGAGAAAGAGAAGAAATCTCTACTTGCCTATGTTTTATCAGGCATGCAGTAGAAGCAATACACTTAATTTTTAAAAGGCTTATTTCTTCCCTCAGTGAAATGAGTGGTCCTGATAATTTTAAAAAGAAAATTCTTATGAATTTCCAAAAGGGAATACCTTCAAACCTGCTGAAGGACATGGCAAAGACACGTACAGAAAACACTAAAGTGCATGAATGAGCATATAAAATACACAGCAAGTAAATAGAAGTCTCGGGACCTCCATCCAGCCCCCCCATGAGACTCCATCACCGCTCCCACCTGTATCACTCCTGCGGGCACATCCACCCCAAGAGCTCGGCCGCGGTCCCGGGGGGGACCAGGCGCTGGCTCCGTCCCGGAGCTGCGGGAAGGATGGCACCCACCCCGGCCGATGCACCGACAGCTCCCCACGAGAGATCAACCTGGGAAACGCCACCGGGTGCCCACGCAGCCAGCTCGCACGACTTCCAACCCCAGTGCTTTATAACGGAGCAGAAACAAAGACTTTTATTTCCTAGAGCGAGGCCAGAAGCGAAGGCACAAACCCTCAGCCAAACCCCCGGAGCGGCCGGCGCTGGGATTCGGTCCTGCTGGAAAGCAGAGGGAGGACGCAGAAACCTGCAGTGTGCAAAACTTCCCATTTGTGCAAGAGAACGTGACTTACAGCTAAGAAAATCGTTTACAGCTGAAAAGAGATTACAGATGACACTCAGCACCGCAGTTCGTTCATATATTTAACAGCTTTTCAGCTGTGTATCATTTATTTGCTTGGTGATTAACTCACCCTCTCGCACACACTCCGCAGCACCCTTTAGCTGGGTTTAAATCTCAAGCTGCTAAATGCCAGCTGTTTGGGGAGGAGGAGCGGAGGGGGGGAGATCTCACACATGTGTTACTTAAATCCCAACCAAACCCCGCTGCCTCTCGCCTCTGATGATGCCTCAAACACAAACAAACGTCTTAAAGGCTTCTTTTTCCCCCCTTATCTTTCCTAACGATTTTTTTTTTTCATTGTCAATTTCTAGTTCCAAGAAACCATCTCCTTAAACCCCCCCTCGCTGCCCAGCGCTGCATTGTCCAAGCGAGCCCACCCCCAAAACCAGCCGCGTTCGCTTAAGGGGCTTTTCTTCCAACTTCTAATCGATGAACACAGGGATTAAATTTTCTGTGGGGTGGCCCCTCCCCGGGCCAGCGGCGAGCTCGGCGGCCGAGCCCGTGGCCAGGGGCACAATGGGCCGGGGCGCCCCGCTCCCCCTCACCCCGCCGTGGGGGTCCCAGCCCCACGCTGGATGGGGGGCGACGGCAGCAGCGTCCTGCCTGGCCAGGGCTCAAAGAGCAGCTTGTGCTGCCCGGATCAGGCCGGCCATGGCGAGGGCCTGAATAGAATTAACCCTCTGTGAACTAAAACAAAAACATTTGTGTGCCCAGCTGGGATAAAGGTTAATTTAAATGGACAAGCCTCCTCAAGTCCTTAAAAAAAAAAAAAAAAAAAAAAAGGGGAAAGAAAGAGGCTGCTGCAACCTTATTCTCTGTACTGTAAAATGATGCTCTACAGACACAGAGAGCACGGCTGCCTTCTGAAAAGCACCGAGTACTGAAAAGAAAAGAGGAGAAACGCTGCGACAGAGAAATGGCCTGCATATCCCAGCTTTGCCTTCTCTTTCCAGTAATTAAATCCAAAACTCCCAGTCTTATTCCACACTGATTTTGTTCCTGCCAAAGAAGAGCTCAGTGAAAAGAAAACCCTCACGAAAACAACCAGAAACCATGGGTTGCTCTTTTTCCTAAAGGTATAAATCAAGAGTGTGCAGCTGATGAAACCCATCACCCTTCCCTCCCGGGCTGGGACCCATCACCATTTGCATATCAAAAACTCATCTGTGACATGCAACTTCTCCCGGAGAGGCCGGGAGCCCCCCGGCCCCCAGCCCCGCGCCCCCAGCACCCACATCCCCTGGGTCCCAGCGCCCGCAGGAGCCAGCCCGGGGCCGAGGGGGCCAATGGCCGCTGCCAGGCCGTGGCCCCGCTCCATTGTGCGGCACAGGGGGGACGGGCGACGGGGCCTGATCCTTCGCTCCGGCCAGTTGTTGCACAAAGAGTTTGGAACAAAAGCCCCACTGCGCCAAAATGTGCCCCCGAGAGCCCGGCCGGCCCTCGCAGCTGCCGCGGGGGGCACGGGGGTCCCCACCGCCCTGCCCACCCTCCCGGGGCTCGCAGACCCGCTCCCCGTTACCCGCCGCTCTCCCGAGCGACCAACTTTCTCTAATCCAATTTAAGAAAAATAAAGGTTTTTGCACGGTCGCCTGCCCCGGCTGCAGCGTGGCCGTACGCTCCGGCTCAAACCCGGGTTAGGCTCGATTTTTTAAATAATTATATATGACAAAGCAGTAAGATTAAAAGCTGCCCATGCCTGCCCAAAAATAATTCTGTCGGACCTATTTAAGTTGTCTGATGTGCAACGGCTGAGAATGATGCAGAATCACGGAAATCTAAGATTAAAGCAACACACACACCCCCCCCAGCAGCCCCTGCCTACAAGGAGGCAGGGCCTAAGCACAACTAAAAATAATGACTTTTCAAAATGTGTGCTACCCGAACACGCAATGTGCTCTCCTCAAGTATTTCTCCCTTGTTCTGAAGGAGAGCTTTGCCACTGTCTTCGATCATAGGGGGGGCAAAAAAAAAAGAAAGACGCTGTAAAATCCGTGTGAAGTTGTATTAGTCCCAGGAGAGATGGAGCTTCGTTATCAAGTGCCTACATGACCCCGATACTATCAATAATTAACAATACTAAAAAAAGCTGCTCCAGATGGTCAAAGGGATTAGGAAGTTTAAAATATAAACAAATTAAGCCCCAAAACAAACTAATACTCCTTTTTTTTTTTTTTTTTAAATTGCATAATCCCGTCCGCAGCTGAAGGCTGAGCCGCGGGGCCCGCACCCCCCGCCCGCACTGCCGCAAAAAGGCAAAGAAAGGGGAAAAAACCTCTTTACGGTTGGTTCCCTCCCCCGGCCCCGGCCTGGGTCTGGGTCCCGGTGCGGGTCCGGGTCCCGGTCCCGGTCTGGGTCCCGGTCCCGAGTCTGGGTCCCGGTCGGGCCCCGCCGGCCCGGGCGCTGGGAAGGGCCGTCCCCGGGGCCGCGCTGGCCGCCGCCGGTGCCCGCACAAAGGCTCCGGTGCCCGCTCACCTTCCATGCAGGTCGAGTCCCGCTTCATCCCCCCGGCGCCGCGCTCCTAGGGCCGCCTCATGGCGGCGGGGCCGACGGGGCCCCCGCAGCCTCCGGGCTTGGGCGGCACCGCCCCCCCCCCCACCCCTCCGGAGGC
>JAOXNO010000008.1:4941312-4956113 GCA_028565335.1 Limnodromus scolopaceus
TTGGAGGGGGCTTGGAGCAACCTGGTGTGGTGGGAGGTGTCCCTGCCCAGGGCAGGGGGTGGCACCGGGGGGGCTTTAAGGTCCCTTCCAACACAAACCATTCTGTGATTCGAACTTTGTAATATTGTTTCCTTGTTTTACATGAAAAGGAAATGCTGAACAGAAACATCCTTCCAGAATTTACAAGAATGGGAATAAAAGCATGGAGGACGCACTCCGTATGTCTGGTTTACCCTGACAATACCCACAGACTTCCAAACTGTTTCCACGTAACCGGCCAAGAATACATCCATTCAGAAAACAGCATATTCCCCTGAAAAAAAAAGACTATCACCAGAACTCCCAGCTTCTGTTCTTAACTCTGCCAACACCTCCTCAGCCTGAAGACTGAATCATTTGCCACCTTTAATATATCTCACCTTATCCATCTATAAACAACAATTACTTCTTGAGATGATGTCAAGTTTCAATGGAATTGCAAAATGTCAAAGTCCATGGAAAATACATTTTTTAGAAACGCAAGAACAATTACGGAAAGAGATGAGGACACTGGACAACGGGGCAGGAAACATTCCCAGACTCAAAAAAACTTGTGTAAATTCAACTTCCTCTCCAGAAGGACTCAGAGCAGTAAGGGAAGACACCCTGCGCGGCAGAGGTGGCCCAGTGATCCTCCTGGTGCTGTTTTACAGGGTGCGGGGTCGATGCCAAGCCTGGCTGCCCACGAGCGTGACTGTTCATGGGCTCTGAGTCCCCTTTCGTTGTCTCGCCATGATGTGAAGCATCCAGCTCAAAGCTTCATCAGTGGCTCCTTAAGAAAGATGCTTTCATCATTTTAAGTTTCTGCTCTTGCAGAAGCTGGAGAAATACTCCCATGAACTGCCCGCTTGCTCTGGGTGCGAGGTCGAACCCTTACGAGTACAGGCGGCAGCGTGATTTCAGCGTGACACCACAGAGGAGGACACTGCTCAGGAAATTAAATCTTTTTTATTCTGTCCAGTCCTTTGGAGCAATCTGGAAATCTGGGGCACTTCCACATTGCTACCCCCCTCCTCCCAGCACTGCTCTCACTTCTGAACAGGGCAAGAGCTGGGTCCTGAAAAAATAACTGCTGCCTCCACATCTTCCTCCTGCTAAATCTGATCCTAGTCCTTTCCTCTGATAAACTCCATTCTCAGCTGCCACGCAATCTCTACCAGCAGCTCCCAGGCCCCAGACACCCCCCACCCCAGACAGCACGAGGTCCCAAATTAAGATGTACGTGACTGCAGATAACAGCCAATTTTACTGGACTAACACCAGGGAAAACCATCTTCCCTCCTCCCCTCTGTTTGGGGAGCTACCCCGGGCAGACCATTCACATGCTTATTACCGGCAGATCGGGAGGCTGCCGCCAGCGGGGACGGCTTCTTTGGGTGTAAAGGCTGAATCCAACGTGCAGTATTTAAGACAATTAGATTTTCAAAGAAACTACACTAAACATTTCTTTCATGTGTAATCAAATTATGTTAAAGCAAACCCCATAATTTAAACCATTCCATTGGTCAGCTCCTATTTGTTTTCCCTGCACCCTCATTTTTGCTCCAGATCTGTCACATTACATTAACACCTTTCCTACTCACTGCCTACAGAAATAACAGCCTTCGACATGCCTGCACAATCCATTTGTCCTGCTCTAATTACTTTTTGACATAGCCTCTTTTGCTGTTATCTTGCCTTTTCTGACCTCTGTCTGTATTAAAGCCATTTAAAACAATCTTTAAACTTGGTATCTATTGTGAGGTGCCTTATATGATACTACTGGAGTATCAGGCAGCTGCATTTTGAAAATCAAATATTTAAATCTATGGTAATAAGATAATGTACTCAAGGAGGAAAACCACTACGTATTGGTAACAGCTACAGCTCGCTGCTCATGAGGCCCCAGGACTGCACACATTTTCAGGACGAAAGTCCTATAAAACTGTTGTTCATAACTAGGTAGCTCAAAGACAAACGGGGTCTTGTGTGTACTGAGGAATTTCCATTAATTTCACAAACGGGGAGGAAAGCAGGAGAAACTGGGAACAGTGGCCATCTGAAAAACCAACCCCAACAAAACAGCCAGCACAGAAATGGAGCAGGGAAGAGGAGCAGGCAGCAGGCACCAACAATGCCCGTCCAGGAGGAGGCACGACAAATCACACTCCCCTCCAAACCCCGAGAAGAAACCCAGAATCTCTAATCCCAACATCCCTCTGCTTTCATCAAGCCCATTCGAAAAACGTGCCCTCATTTTCTTTTGTGGCTGATTCACAGAAGATGAGCCTCTAATTACCAGCTACTTCCCCGGCTGGAGGAGCAGAGGATCTGCTCCGTGCCAAGGATCTGCTTTGGAATCAAGAACTCCAAAGTAGTTCCACACTTAGTGGTGGAACTAATTTTGTGGATATCAAGTTGATCCCTAAGAAAATCCGTCTGACGATACAGTCTAACCACATCTTCACATGCTACTTTGCACAGGATCCAGCCTCATGCTAACTTAATTGGTAGCGAGTCAATATTGTACTCACGTTAGAAGATACTTCACAAACCTACATCTGCTCTGGTTCATTTACAGGGTAATTACCCAGTTCACACAAAGTCTGGTCTTCTAGATTCAACCAGTGCAGATCCAAGCCCGGCTCTGCTGGGAAAGCGGAGCTCCATATTTTGTCTTCCAGATGACAGCACTATAAAACCGACGGGGGACAAAACCAGAGTCAATTAAAATACATTAAATGTAATGTAACAATGCTATGATTTGTCATAGCCAGCCAAGAGGTTTTATTCTTTGAATTCCTCTAACTCTGTCCTTAGGACACGCAGAGCCCATGCTCGCTGGGGAAAGCTCTTCCCACGACACTTCCCTACACACAGTTTTATTTTCCCCTTTTTCTTCCCTGTCAGCAGCCCTGGCCGCAAACGCCTGTCTCATTAAGGCATCTCAACACAGCAGCGACCCAGGGATCCAGGGCCAGACCAGTCTGCTGCTGGTCTGCTGCTGGTCTGCTGCTGGTCTGCTCATAGCATCCCTTCCCGTAGCGCTCTGGGATGTGTCGGTGTGGCAGGATGGCAGCCAGGGAAGGGGCAGGAGGCAGCGGGGACGGGCACAAGCAGCAGCTCTGCCTTCACCAGCTCCTGGGGATGGGGGGGGGGCACAGACCAGGAGCTCCAGGCTTTATTTCTGCGAGATTCAGAAACGGGCTTTTTGCTGGAATCATTTTTTGGTTTGTAAAGTGATTATTTTCTTCCTTCCTCATTTTTTCACACCTATTTCCCAGCCTTTTTTTTTTTTTTTTTTTTTAATACAGCTGCTTGAGCAGACCTGGGGTGTCCATTGTCCAAACAATAACAACCACCAGTGACCGTGACCTCACTCACGTTTGTGTAATAGTGCAGCTAAACCCGTGCACGGTTCCCGTGGCGTTCCCATACGGAAGGGACCCAGACGTGAGGGGGGCTGTGCTGGCAGCTCCCCCCGAGCCTCACCGGTCCTCGGCAGCGGCCAGAGCGGATGCAGGGGACACTGCAAATTACAGACACTAAAACTAATCCTTTTCTCTCTGCCTATTTTTTTTACCTTAAGTAAAATTTACATTTATTTTAGAGAAAGACATTTAAACATAAAATAATTCCCTACTTCCACATCCTTTTGGACCACACCAGCGCCCCCCGAGTGCCCTCCGAACCACAGCGCCGGCAGTAAAGCCAGCCCAATGGCTTCTCTTCCCGCAGTGCGTCACCGTCAGGAGGGTTTCTTGGCCTCTACATTTCTTCTCAAAACACCCACAGATCTTTGGGAGGGCTTTCGTGATTTCAGAGTGTGTAAAAGTGGTTTATATTTTTAATTTGCCCCTTTTTAACTGGGCATCCTACACATCACCCTGAGTTCTCCAACGGGTTCCACCACCCACAGCATTCTTCCATTTTCCTTCACTTTTTGACTGTGTATTTTGTACGTCTGTGGGTGACTCCTGGAGACGGCTGTAGCATCACGACTGCGCTGCAGCCCTCGGGGGTACAGCCTGGACACCCCAGCCAGGTCTGTGGGGTAGGAGCTGCACGGGCAGAAGAAAATAGCAGCGGCTACAGCTTGAAGGCAACAAGTAGCATCAAATGTGCTTGAACAAATTCACATTCTTGCGATTTGTAAATACAAGTTATCCAGCAAACTGTGTTTACAGCATCCACGGTTAATTGGCCGATTTCTTACAGCCAAGGCAGGGGTTTGTCTGGAGGAGAGAGCTCGGTGCATTTCAAGCCTACCCAGGCACCAATTTATACCACCCCGAACCCTGCTGGAAACCGGGGGATGGATTCCTGGGGGAAGAGATTCCAGAGACAAGAGATGAAACCCTCCCAAATGAAGCACCCTCGAAGAGGGGGAGATGCTCCCAGGGAGCTGTGGCTGCTTTGCCATTGATTTCAAACAGAAAGAAACCGACCCAAGACCAGCATTTGCCATCGGGTTCTGGAGGATCCGGGACAAGGTCCACAGGGGCTCAGCCAGCGCTCCAAAGGGCATCTGAGAGCCTGACGTTTCCTTCCCCCAGACCCCAAAATGATGTGGAAACCATCCTGAACTGGCACAGCAGGAGTCTGAGATGGTGCCGTGTTGGAGCTGAAGGAACGGCTCTTTAGTAACACTGAGCTTGCACGACATCTAACCGCAGGAGCAGGTTAATGCCTGTGTTAACGACCGAAACAGCGGGGATATACAGGGGCAAAAGAAACGGACCACCAGGCCTGGAGCTGAGCCTACAGAGATTTCCAACTTTTAAGCCTGGCAAGCGGAGAGGCTCCAAGTACAGCGGAGGAAGAGCAGCATCTCCTCCAGCAGCCGTCGGGAAAGCAGCTCCCTGGTGGAACTCGGGGACCTTAATTCCTCCTGCAGGAACCTCGTGTTCGGAGGATTCCCAGGCTCAGACTGTGACTGCTGCCTAAAGATGCCTCTAAATTACCTGCTGAAGGAATCCGCCTTTCTCCGTGACTGCCCAGGGACAACGGCCCTGGAATTTGGGGGGTTGATTTCTCCTCGTGAAGCGTGTCCTGAGCTGCACTCTTGGCACAGCCACCCCTCCACGGCCGGCACCGCAGGTGTGGGAGAAACACCCCAATTTCACGGAACCCACCGCCCGCCCTCGTGTACCGGCTGTGCGTGCTGGGAAGGGAAAATGCCACGTTACCCAAACCGAACAAACTCCCCCCATTCCTGTGGGGCACCGAGGCACAGCAGCGGGGACAGACGGACAGACAGAGCTGCCCCTCCATGGTCTCTGCTGAACCCCTGCTGGCCCCCCAGGATTTCCATAACCCCCCTGTGATGCAGCAGCCCCAGGGACCCTCCCCAGCGCCAGGTGCGGCAGAAAAGGGAGGTGATTTTAGAGGAAATACGTAAGATCCAGGTTGGAAATGAAAACGATCTGCCCCAACAACAGTTCCTGGATTTCAGCATTGAATTTTTGAAATTCCAGTCATATTATATTTTCCTGTTGCTTATTTAAGATATGCCTGCCCATTTTTTAAAAGTTAAAAATTAAAATCCGTGGTTTTATCATATATCTTGAAAACAAGGCAAATAAAAACCTCCCGGTGCTTGCCACCAGGCATCTTATCAGCAGAAAATACGGGGCTATTAGTGCTGTGTCGTGGTGACTCTGCAGCACACGTACGGCAGGGAACAGTCCTCGCTGCTCACAGGAGACACTCGTGACACGTTGGGATGCAGGTATCCGAGCACGGCGAGGGTGTCACACCGTGTGTGGCAACAGGCTCAATCCCCAGTTTAGCAAACTGTGCTTGCACTACATTTCTATGAGCAAATGCAGGACGTGAGATAAAGGCCACACCAGAATTAAAACACAGCAAATATTTGGTTAAATCAAGAGTTAGGCTCATATAGTTCTACAGATACAAATGCCACTTAAGAAAACAGAATGTAAATACCCACAGGGCAACGACCCTCTTATTTAAAGCAGGAAAGACATCCTTCTTTTCCTGCGTGAACCGTCATCTCAGCTTGCCGAAACCTAATTATATTATTGCTTATTATTGGTAACAAAATATAACCGCTTTCCTTATGCCTGTTTCCCTGTTCCTTCTCAGACAGCAATCGCAGAGGGCTCCCTACACCCACACCTGAATACACACTAGGGTGTAGGAGACGAGGCGCTGTGCCCGGGTCTCCTCCACCCACTGAATCGCTCCAACTTTTCCCGGCGGAGGCCGGGCGAAGGGCTGGGGCGAAGCGGCTGGGCGCGATGGCAGCGCGGGGTGACAGTCTGACATGGTGTCCTGCTGGGAGCCAAGAATAGCAATGCCTTAAAAGGCAGCGATGTTGAGATCACAAGGAAAAGAGAATTAGGGCACAGCTGTGGAGTTCTGTAGGCTAAAACATAGACTCAATATGTCAGAGAAAATTAAATCACGGAGCTACATGTAATTTCTGGTCTGGTTTATAAGGTGGCTGTCGCTGTGCAGAATTTGTACGCGGGTCAGACATGTGAGCCGCTGTGCTTCTGCACATGGGAATAAAAACCAGAATTAATTTAAAAAGAAAACCCAAAGGATTTATATGTAAACAACAGCACCAACACCTATGTTCCCACGGATGTTTACATGCTATTGCAGCTCAGGCACAGTTTTAAAGGCACTCTGCTGTCCCGCTCTCGGGGACAAACAGAAAGGCCACAGCACCGCTCGTGAGACACGCAGAGCTCACAGCTCTCCCTGCAGCACAGAACAAAGAAAACTAAACCAACACGGCAGCAAGCTAAACATATCTGAAAAATGCCTGTGTCTCGTGTGGCTGTCAGAGAGGGGAGAGATCCTTCCTCAAAAATGAAGGTACCAAAACAGAAACCAAACTTTTGCAGAGGCTTTTTCCCCCTTGGAGAAGTGATGTTTTCACATTTTCCAGAACAGTATCTACACATACATTTGCCAGTATGTCTTTACGCTTGAAGAGCAGTACTAGTTTCTCCTGTGAAACCATTCAGCATCCACAGAATTCAGTCCATTATCCCCTGCCAGTATCTCTGTTGCAATCCGTGTCCGACTAACGACTTTGTGGGGTGCAGGGTCTGTAATGGCCGGCGTGGGAGCCGTGTTTGGCGCTGGGAGGTTGCGGGTCTTCTCCAGCGCCTTCTCCCCAGCTCCAGACCCCACCACGGAGAGAACCCCATGGAGCTGGTGGATGGAAGAACCGTGGCTTCGGTGGGTGAAAAGGGGGTGCAGGATGGGCTCTGGCTGAGCCCCATCCGCCGGGACAGCCGGGCAGGGCCTCACCCAGCACCAGCGGCCAGGCATCACCTGACAACAGGACTCAAATTATCTCTTTCAAAGGCTCTAAAGGCCAAGGACAGATAAAAGGGAAGATGAGGAGGAAAAGAAGCTGGGAACAAGGGAACAGGAGACTGATTGGGGTGAGGCAGATATGGGGAGCTTTCCTAAATAACCACCACTTGAGCACTAACGTGATACAGAACAGCAAGAAAACAGGGGTAGGAAGCTGCACGTAATTACGACTTTGTTTAGCTAAGTGTATTTCCTGTGGAGCTTACAAAGCACGACTGCATGCAAAGTATGCAGATTTGTTGATATCAGCTATCCTTTGTCCCTAAAGAGGTAAATTATACATCTGATTTGTACACAGAGTTGAGAAGCTGTTAAAGGTTGTGCCTGAGCTGCAGAGAGCTGTGGAGCAACAACCCCCAGGAGCCGAGTCCTGCGCAGGGACCATGCACAGGGGGGTTTGACAGAGGGTGGAGAGTTCAGCAGCCGATGGACGGGGAGAAGCAACAACAACCAAGCGAGTGTCCGGCCAGGGGACGGTCCATCCGTCTCCCACCGCTGGTCCCAGAGCAGGGTCACTGCCTGGGAAAAGGGGGAACGCGCCGTCACAGCCATGACATGGGGAGTGAGGGAACCAGGGGGTGAGCAGGAGCGGGGTGAGACTTGGGTTTGCGGTGACGGAGGTGAGAAGGCTGTTCTGGAAGCTGCCAGCACCAGGAAGGGTTAGTGAGGCAGTCGCCGAGGACAGGCACTGCAGACAGGGGCACACGTGCACCCCACTACTCAACTAATAGAGAACCACGATTTAATTAATAGAGAAAATGACAAATATTTGAGAGAAATTGTTTCTCTCAAGCAGAACTATGTATCACCTACTTTTCAGCCCAGCCCGGCTCATACATATGCAACGTTTTCCACAAGCACCGCACGTGGTGCAGAAAACAATCCCGTAAAGGCGGATGCAAAATGAGGTCACCGATTCCCCCTCGGAATGTCTTTGGAACGAAGGCTCTTCACAGCCACAGACGTTGTCACTGTCCACACTCAGGTCCTGCTGGTGACCCACGGTGCTGCTGGTGTGGTAGCAGTGTCACCCTGGGCTGCTGGCATGGCGGCGGTGTCACCCTGCGTGGTGGTCACAGTGTGGTGGTGGTATCACCCTGTGTGGTGGTTGTGGTGGCGTCACCCTGCGTGGTGGTCACAGTGTGGTGGTAGTATCACCCTACACAGTAGTTGCAGTGGTGTCACCCTGTGTGGTGGTCACAGTGTGGTGGTGGTGTCACCCTGCGCAGTAGTTGCAGTGGTGCCACCCTGTGCAGTGGTTGTGGTGGTGCCACCCTGTGTGGTGCTCACAGTGTGGTGGCAGTGTCACCCTGCGCAGTAGTTGCAGGGGTGTCACCCTGTGTAGTGGTTGTGGTGGTGTCACCCTGCGCAGTGGTCACAGCATGGTGGCAGTGTCACCCTGCGCAGTAGTTGCGGTGGTGTCACCCTGTGTGATGGTTGTGGTGGTGTCACCCTGTGCGGTGGTCGCGGTGCAGCATCTCCCAGCGCCGCTCGCCCTGACCCACTTTCCTGCAGCATTTCTGCGTAGCGACAGAGGTCCCAGCAGGACAAGTGTCACCTCCCAGCCCACGGGATTCTCCATTTCCCACCGCCTGGACTGGAAGAACGCGCCCGGCATTCACGGGCAGGCACACAGGCGTCACACACACACGTATGTAAAACACATAAATCCCAGCAACAGAGGGAATTAGAACAACAACAACCCCCCCTGTTCCCATTGGCAGAATATTCCTCCGAAGCAGACACAGGGCTGCGAGGGATAAATGATCCTCCTCACTGCCAGGGATAAATGATCCTCCTCGCTGCCGGGAAGGAGCCGGGCTCTTCCCTCTTCCCTTCTGGCTACAGCTCTTTTAAAGGGACTTTGCCGGTTTCTCTCGAGCTGGTTCCAGCATCCCCATTACCCCGAATCAACCCTGCCCTTTGGCTTCGGCTGAAAGAAATACCCATATACTGAGCCAACCAGGAGATTATTATTCCTTCGTTACGCACCAGCCAAAGCTCGGGCACTGCGATGAGGAAATGCCTTTTCCCACCCCGAGCCCCGCACACCCCGCTCACTGTCCTGTCTCCCAGCCTCCCAGCCCCTACGGGATTACAGTGCAGTGCCTGCAGAGCCTCTTGTACTTCTGATGTCATCTCAAGCCATTTTGCCTTTTTTTTTTAAGGTGAAGCATCTATATTTCCTCTGTTCTGAAATTTTGTGCTGAAACTATAACAAGCCAAAAATCTCTTCAATGGGAAATTTCACAAACAGAGGATTATGACTTCAGCTACAGAATAAGCAGCAGGAGCAGATGGAACTCTTCAGAAACAATGATTCCATTTTCATGCAAATTTCCTTAGTAGTTAAAAAAAGACGAAGAAGAAAAAAACCACCAAGATATCAGAATGGTTTCTAAATGGAAGGTTTTTGAATGATGCTAAAAGCAAAGGGCCGGTAGCTCTCCACAATCCCAAGCATTTTAGCAGCAGCCAGGGGGAAAAAAAAAAAAAGCATGACAAACTAAAGCCAGACTCTGCACCTCCTCGGAGCTGTGATAAGAGAAATGGAAAATGGAGTGAAAGTATATTTTAGTTTTTATGATTTTCAACATCATCGTCGTCTTTGTGATAATGCATACTTCAGAGCTAATTCTTATGCTCTTTAAGAGCACAGCTTCATTCACGAAGCAGCATGACAAAAATTCTTTATCCACTTGATGACTACAGAAGGTGACAGCCACCGAGAAAAAGACAGCCACAGGGACACTGTCGGAGTGCTAACCTGCAGCGTGCCTCTCTCCGAGTACAAGTGCTCCCCTGATTACAAGCACACAGACATGCATTTTTCATAGCTGAAATGTGGAAACTGAGCCAATTCTTTTGTTATTAATACTGGCAGCATACCCTAAAAACAAATACATGCACAGAGTTAGCAGCCCCCATCCCTGGCCCTTCTGCTGACTTGTCACTTAGTTTTGCTCCTATGCCTTCATTTTTCCCCTCTGGCTTACTCCTCGGGTGTGAGAATCCAAGCTACACCCTCGCCCTCGGTGTGTGAGGACACCTGACCGCACAACGCGCCGTGTCGCTGTCTCCGTGCCACGCTGCAGCGTAAAACACCGCGCTGTTCTCAATACACAAGACATTTTAATGGCAATAAGTGGGAATGCCCATTGAAGGCCCACGCCATTCCACTTTGACAGGCTACTTTTTTTAACTGAGGTTTTAAATCAGAGAGGAAACTACATGCACGGAAAAGCGAGAATTAAAACCACTGCTGTTTGTCTCGCTGCTTGTCCCTGGCATGGTGATCGGGGGTGATGCCGCAGCCGAGCCCTGTCCCGCGCAGCGTCCGGGTGCCAGCGCTGACCCGCTGCCACCAGACACCCCGGCAGCTCCAGCCCCGGCACCGAGGAGCCACCGGCTGCGGGCAGGGCCACTGGGGACAATCCCTTCGGATCACCCACCCCAAATTCAAGCGTCCTTCCCGACACGGTCTTTCCCCGATGCTGCTCCTGAAGTTTTTTAGCGAATCTTCACAAATCTCTGCCAGTTCTGGCAAACAATTTCCATCTCCCTCAGTTTCATGTTGATTTTTTAAAATTAATTTTCTCCTTCCTTTTTCATGCAAAAGAGCTACAAAGCTAGCTTTAAATAAGACTGGAGAGAGCGCTGAAGTCGTGGCCTCTGAACCATGTGGTCAATACCAAGAACACTCCTGTTTAATCCCATTCTACCTACACTTAGCCCTTTCTTTCATCGTGCCACTGGCCAAATCTTTTCACTTTGAATTTGCTCTCAAACTGAACCTCCTTCCTTCCTCATCGACTCAGATGGATTCAAGTAATGACAGCTACTGAAAGGACAGAGCACATACAAAATAAGTCCAAAAAATGGGCTCAACAAGGTTTATTTTCAAGCTTTTCCTTGCTTACTTCTTAGCAGAAGGATGCACAAGTAGAAACAATTTCCTCAGTTAATCCCTTTTTGACCCAAATTAACTTTTTCCAAACTATTTTCTTTACTACTTTGTTTTACAATCTTGCCTGAATGAACTCGACAATGGGCACGTTTCAGCTCCCCAAGGAAAGGACGGGGAGCAGCGATGGGGAGGGACCAGAAGACAACCCAGCTGGTCTGACCAGCGCCGTGCCCCAGAGCGGGCGGTGGGAGAGGCAAGTTGTGCCGTGCAGGACGCGGGGCTCCCTCTCAGGGCCAGGACCCGCTCTCTTGGTCACCACAGGTTTGGGCTTTGCAAGACTTAATTCACACTCTTCAGAAATGAGGGCCAAGGAAAAATAGTGACTGGGAACTTGTACCCCAACTACCAAAAAGGAGACGCTTCAGTCCACGCCGAGCAGCGGGAACTGCGGCTTTGCAGAGCCCTCACCTGCGGGAGCTGTTCTAGGGCAGAAAGAAGCGCTGGCCTTCATCCTGGAGGCTGCTGCAGCATCTTAATAAAATGCCATCAGTCAATGGATGGGCAGCAAAACACCGTATCGTCATGAATTTGTCTGAAGGCATCTCTATCGGTTAAGCCCCTCCGCTTCCTCTTCACCCCACTGAGGACCTGCGGCTCTCCTAAGAGTCGACTTTGACTTTCTGGTTTCTAAGTATTCCTGCTGCCTTTCTCACCTACGCTTCCCCCATCACCAAGGGTGGCATCGATGCAGGTGACAACAGCAGGAACCACTCCTGCCCTTTCCCCGATGCCGCTGCAGAGCCGGGGCAGCCACCGGCCACCAGAAGCACAGCCGGGAGAGAGATTATTTGAAAAACAGCAGTGTCCCAAACCGTCACAAATCCCACATTCGCATTAACACTCTGAACTCCTCTGTAGCTACAATAAAGATGATATAGGGGAAAAAAAAGACAAGTGTCTCTCCTTTAAGCCCTCACTTCCAGAAAGACTCAAGAGTAACTGGGAGAATCACAAGGGAGCACCGGCATTGCCTCTCCTCTAGATGCCTCTACAGATCTCCACTGCTTTTTCCTTTTGACCTGGGTAAATTTTATGCAGCAAAATATAAGCCAAAGTTGCTTACAGCATTATAAAATGGCTTAGGGGCCGAAAACTGGGTCAAAGCCCCAGCTCCTCCTGCCATCCCCGTCACCGCTGACAGGGCCCTGCAGGGCAGGAGCAGCCACGGCAGAGCATCCTCAGTGGCAGTGCCCTTGCCTGGGGAACTTGCTCTCCACGACGGCTCCAGCAGATCCTTTCCCAATGGGAAATGATATTTTCCATAGATTTAGTGAGACGCAGTTCTAATTTAGTAATCACCATGTACATCCAACCGAACAGGACCCTGTGACTAGGACGAGCCTCAAAATACTCAAGCAACATAACCATTTGAAGATCCCTCTGACATGAGGGACAGGAGGAGGTACCTGGAGACTGGGGTATGGTTGTGTTTATACACTATGACAAAACACCCTTTCTTTTTCTAGACTCTAACATTGTGTATTTGGGGAATTTCATATTATTTCTGCAAATCTTGGACACCATACGGGGCCTGGGGAGTACAGTAGGTCTATGAAGCCACGCAGAGGAGTCTGTAAAAGCTCCTAGAGTTCGGTAGCCGCTCGGTGGCTTGTAAAGAGCACACCTCAGACACTCCCACAGCTTAATTTTCTGTTTTTGATAAATAGGATGAAAGATACTGTATGCTTTTCAGCCAGTGCGACCCACAACCGACCACAAAGAAGCACATTCATGCCCCAGTACGCACAGGAACATGTATTTTAACAATAGCATCAACTACGTTTTAGCGGAATCGTCAAGTGACTCAAGAAGTGAAAGAGAATCTTGGAAGGAGGGGACAGAGAGGCGCTGTCTGGGAAGCGCAGAAGTTACTGGAATGGTTATTGTGGGCAGAACGGGGACCAGATACGGGCTATCACCTTCACACTCACGACAAAGAGGTGGGAACCTCTCCATCCACACCAGAAGCAGCTGTGTGACCCTGATAGGAGCCTGGGTCACCGTTACAGCAAAACTCTAACCTTTTTTTTTTTTTTTTCAAATCGCTTCCTTCTGGATGAGATCCATGTAACTGTCATGTGTTTTTTCATTTCATTTTCATTTCCCATTTATGCATCCATCCAGCCCTCCAGGGTGAGTTCTATAGAAATCCATGTCAAGAATGCCCAAAAGGGACCTCTGACCCACACTCCCTGTCCTGTGTCCCAGGAGGGGCTCCTAATGACAACACCATGACACGTCTGAAAATGCTCAACAAACCCAAGTTCCTCCAGACCAAGCAAGGGGCATGAACCACGTTGCTGCTGCAGTACCCTCCTTTGCATCAGTCACCTGTGGTGTCACCAGTGTGGCCTTTTGGGGCTGGGACTGTCCACCTTCCCAGGCAGAGGAGCCCAGGATCAGCACCCAGAATCATTTAACAAGGATTAATCGTGGTTGTTAAAAGTGTTTTAACAGCAGCAAAATAGAAACAGAGAGAGAATGGCCATGTCATGTCAGAGACAGAGACACCTGGAGGGATGGAGGCTGTGTCCCATCACTGGGGACAGCACCCTGTGGGTGACAGGCCATGTCCCATTGCTGGGGACAGACCCCGGTGGGACAGAGGCCGTGTCCCATCCCTGGGGATGGACACCTGGCAGGATGGAGGGCCATGTCCTATCACTGGGGACAGCACCCATCGGGATGAAGGCTGTTTCCTATCACTGGGGACAGCACGCAGTGGGATGGGGGACGGCGATCCATCGCTGGAGATGGCACCTGTTGGGATGGAGGACATGTCCCATCCCTGGTGACAGACACCCAGTGGCCATCTCCCACCACTGAGGACAGCACCTGTTGGATGGAGGCCATGTCCCTTTGCTGAGGACAGGACCTGTTGGGATGGAGGGCCGTGTCCCATGACTGGGGATGGACACCTGGCAGGATGGAGGGCCATGTCCCCTCGCTGGGGACAGCACTGGGAGGGATGGAGGGCCATGATCCATCACTGGAGGTGGTACCTGTTGGGATGGAGGACATGTCCCACCCCTGGGGACAGCACCCGTTGGGATGGAGGGTCGCATCCCATCCCTGGGGATGGACACCCAGCGGGATGGAGAGCCACGTCCCATCCCTGGGGACAGCACCGGGTGGGATGGCACCCACATCCCCTCCCTGGTGACCCTGCGCCACCTTTACCCGGTGAGACACCGGGACAGGGGGGTGTCCAAAGCGGGCCGCCCACTCTGCCGCTCCGACGCCGTTACCCGGCGATAGGCTCCCTGTGGCCGCCACCCGGTACCTTTCCCCGGTGGAGGGGAGGGGAGGGGAGCGGGGGGCTCCGTTTCGGGCCCCATTGTGCGACAGGGATATAAAACATACAAACACACGGGGCTTCGAGCCGTGTCCCGCCTCCGCCGGCATCCAAACAAGCGGCCCCGCGGCCCGGCCCGCGCCCCGCTCAGCGGGGCGCGGG